>JALLAZ010001109.1:0-10164 GCA_036939755.1 Stephanodiscus triporus | reverse complement strand
TTGCATGGGCTGGGAGGCAGCATGTATCTTCGAGCTGGAGAAGCGACTGGCGTCGGCTCAGTTGGAGGTTCCATTGAAATTGCAGCTGGCGGTGGCGCATCAAAAGGTGGTGACGTATCGGTCTCATCTGGATCAGGCAATGATAAAAGTGGCACGATCGTCATTGCATCCAATGCAGGTCATTCTGCCAGTGGTGACGTCTTGGTTAGCTCGGGTTCATCCGGTGGAATGAAAGAGTCTGGAGCCGGTGGGTATAATTTTTCTCTTTACGATTCATTCTTACGCTTCAACGTTGCTGAACCAATACGTTATTGTTCATCCAATGCATACTCCCTACAGTTGTCATTTCCACTGGAAAAACGACCGAGTCGACGGCTGGCACTCTCAAGCTGGAAGGCGGGTCGTCAGAGCAAGGCGAAGGCGGCAACATTGACATTCTTGGTGGGAAGAGCACCAAATCCGAAATGGGAGGCCGTGTCTTACTTGGTGAGCTTTATCTCGAAATCCAATCATTATATTTTCGTTAATGCTAAACACTATTTGATTGTCACGTGATGTTTTGCAAATTATTCAGAGAGTGGCGAGAGCAACTCAGTATTCATCAAGACATCCTCCTCAAGATTCTCTGACAGCGGAAGTGTGTCCATCCAAACGGGCTCGTCTGTTGGTGGCAATAGCGGTGATATTACTCTACGATCTGGTCCTTCCACTGACGGTGCCCCCGGCTCGATACAACTAGTCACAGATGGTCCTGGAAGGGGCGGTGACATCAGTTTGAGAGCGGGACTAGGAGGCCACAGCACTGGAGGGAGCATTCATTTTCTGTCAGGTTCATCTGGAGATATCGTGATAGAAAGTCCTGATATGACTTTGCCAAACTCCGTGGGCCCATCCGGCGCCATATCTATTTCTACCGGGGATGCGAACAAAGCATCGGGATCTTGTAAGTGTTCAGCAGCTGTACATCTACCAGTTGTCTATCTGAACCAAGCTTACACGAACCTTTGCATTTTATTCCCACCACCTCTTTCAAAGTGAGTATCTCTACTGGTTCTAGTCTAGATGAGGAGTCTGGATCTGTCTACATAGAGTCTGGCATGTCAGCCACTGGCCCGGGTGGCAACATCGTTCTCCAGTCTGGCCGATCAGACTATGTTGGTGGATCGGCAACATTGTCAGCCGGTGACGGCGTGAGCGGTGGAGGGCCTCTCACGTTGAATGCCGGAGGCGATCTGAGCGCGGATGAGGATAATGCCAAGGCTGGCGGCTCCGTGCTCATCAAGGGTGGCTTGTCTACCACCAACAGTGGAGGTGTGGTGTCTATTGCCGGAGGCTCTAGCGATCAAGCAGTAGGAGGCAAGCTACTAATGACTTCTGGCATTTCGAACTCTCAAGTTTCCGGTGACGTGTTGCTTGCTACTTCAGATGGAAGCATCGAAGGCGAAACTGCTAGTGGTAGCCTATACATCTCTACCGGCGATAGCTACGATGAATCCTCTGCAGCTGGGTCTGTCCACATAGCATCGGGGAAATCAGTATTTGGATCTGGTGGGTCAATCATCATCGAAGCCAACGAAGGTGCCATATTTGATGGCGGCAATGTAAATGTTGTTGCTGGAAGCACACACGGACATGCCTCAAGAGGTGGCAGTGTAACGATTGCGGGAGGCGAAGGGTCCAATGACAGTGAGGGAGATGGTGGCAACGGTGGGTCAGTCGCAATTCGTGGAGGTTTTGCCAACGGCCGTTCCAAGATTGATGCTGGAGGAGATGCCATTCTCCAAGGAGGAGATTGTGAGTATAGTGAAAGCTGCCTTGTCATTATTTTGTTGTCACAACAGCCGTTACTTATTGTTGTCATCTGGATAATACACAAACACAACTCAACAGCGATGGTTGGAGACGGTGGGTCTGTTCTAGTCTCAAGCGGCTTGAGCAGTCAAGGCACATCTGGCAAGACTTCAATCGGGTCATCACCCTCAGGACCAAACGGCGTGTCTGGGGATTTGTTCATATCTTCTGGACACTCAGAAGCTGGAAGCTCCGGTCTGATTATCCTTCAGACAGGCTTGTCGAAGAGTGGGGCTGGAGGTTCTCTATCATTGCAGGTCGGTAATGGTGGCGGTTTGTCCAATGGAGGCGATATTTCCTTGGTTGCAGGTCAGACATCCGCACAAGGTCGTAAAGGCGGTAATGTAGAAATTGTTGGAGGAGAAGGATCTAGTTCACATACCACGGATGGTGGAGATGGCGGCAATGTCATCCTTATGGGAGGAGAGGCAAAGGGTGAAAGTGCTCATGACAATGGTGGAAGCATCACTGTTCGAGGCGGGGCATCTTTCGCAGGGTTAGGCGGCTCATTGGAGCTCATCTCAGGTCAATCAACCGAATCGTCATCCGGGGATATCTGTGAGTTGATGATGCATTCTGATTCACTTTGTCGAAGTAATTGCTCAAACTTTGAGTCGTCTTTGTATGCTTCTTCTGTTTTATTACCGCAGTGCTTGCTAGCTCACCTTCCGGAGACAAAGATGGCTCTAGTGGGTCATTGACATTGAGCACAGGGGCATCGAAAGGCGGACAAGGATCAAGTGGATCGATTGTTCTCAACACTGGTGACGCTTCTGGTGGACCAGCAGGTGGAATCAAAATAGAAGTGGGCGAGACGAGAGAGACATACGATGTTGGCGCATCCATTGAACTCAAAACTGGTCACAATCCCAATACTTCTAGTGGACCCTTCCGGGTAAAAACGGCAGACGCAGGGATCCGTGGCAATAGTGGAGACATTACATTGAGGACAGGCAAAGCCAAGCAGGGTAATTCCGGCTCTGTGTTATTCGAAACTGGGCCAGCAAGCAGTGGCGAAGGCGGTGAGTGGAATCTTGGTTGACCTTACCCTTTCGGATACCGCGACATTGATCCTTTCTAATAACTTTGTCGTGTCTTATTATCATTGAAAAAGGTTCGATTGAACTCAAAGTAGGTTCCAGCGATATGGAACATCCTGGTGGCAATGTTAGAGTTGATGCTGGAGAAGCGCAAGGATTGTGGCAGAATGGAGGGAGTGTGGAAATATCAGCCGGAAAAGGTACACATCAAAACAGTGGAAGGGGAGGGAGTGTTCGCATAAGTGGTGGTCATGCGGCTGGAATGTTTCCTAGAGATGGTATGAATGATGGCGGTGACATTCAGCTCGTCTCTGGATCAGCCAGCAAAGGAATTAGTGGATCAGTCTTAGTACAAACCGGCTTCAGCGAAGCCGCATCTAGCGGTGAAATAGGTGCGTTGATTGTATTCTTGTATCCAATGATCAAATAAGAAAGGAGCTCACTCACATGAATGATTCTTCGTGTCATAAATGTTAGTAATTGCCACATCAAATGCTGGTGAGAGAGGGGAAACTGGATCCCTCACGATGCGCACTGGCATGTCGTCAGAAGGATCTTCAGGCAGCATCAACATCTCCAGCGGAGAGGCGCATATAGGGAATCCTTTGCCATGGACAACAAAGATGGGGCGTGGCGGCAGCATTCATATCTCGGTTGGAACTGGTGACGATGGCGATGGTGGTAGTATCAAGATCCTGTCAGGATCAACAATGGCCACGTCCTCCATCAAGAATCCATTTAAACCTGCCACTGATACAGGCGGCAGCATCGAACTAGCAAGTGGAGCATCCTACTCTGCCAACTCAGGCAAAATCTCCATTTCAACAGTGGATGCAGGCTTGAGCGGTGTGTCTGGTCACCTTCAGCTAAAAACAGGAGAAGCTACCTCAGGAATGGCCGGTTACATTGGCAAGTTCCTGTCAAATGAATGTGGGCAAATTTGCCATGTCACTCCTTTTTCATACCTCACTCTACTAATGCTATCCTTTTCTTGCATACGTGATTTTTAGGCCTTGTCACTGGCAATTCGACGGACGGTGAAGGCGGAGCGATAGAGCTTGTCGCAGGAAGCTCATCCGAGACTGCAGCTTACTCAAGACGAAGAAGAGAAGGTGCTGATGGTCCACATGTCCAACTCAAGGCTGGCGATGCCACATCTCCCAAGTCGACCGGAGGAAACGTCATGCTTTTTGCTGGACACGGTACCAATGAGGATAGATGGGATGGTGGTAATGGTGGCTCAATTGAATTGATTGCTGGTGGAGGCCATGGACGAAGTGCCGACACTGATACCGGTGGAGATGTCAGTATTACTGGTGGTGCATCTTCCTTTTCAAAAGGTGGTAGCCTCCTCATCAAATCGGGACCGTCCATTGAAAGCAGCAGTGGTAATGTGACGATTGCGACTGACAATTCGGCTAGACTTGGAGTCTCTGGCTCTGTCAATATCAGCAGTGGACATGCCCTATGGGGAGACAGCGGTAGTATTTTGCTGTCTACCGGCACAGCTGAAAAATATGGTCACGGTGGCAACATAAACCTGGAAGTTGGTAATACCGAGGATGGGGACGGTGACGATCGCGCTGCCGTGGGAGGAGATCGTGCCTCCGCCTCGCTGGAGAATGGACGCGATTCCGCAACTTTGTCAATTGCTCTTCAACCTGAGGAGATCACCGATGCTGAGAATCAAGGGACGGCGTCAACGTCGTCGTCATCCGCAACTTTGTCAATTGCTCTTCAACCTGAGGAGATCACCGATGCTGAGAGTCAATTGGGTGGAAGCACTGGAAAAACATTTGTGCTCAAACAAGGAGTAGAGAATGTCCATTCTTTCTTACGCCAAGCCTCTCTTGCTCTCGGCATAGAAAATTGTCAGGAGTTTCTCCCTCGTAAACATCATACCATACACAATGTACCGGAGGATTGTAGGATTTACCATCAGCTTCCGGATTGGTTCGAACCGCACGTCACTGAGACAGAAGAGTGGGCAGCACACCAAGCAATTGCGACTAGATTAGGCCAACAGGCACACACGCCAATTTCTTACGCACCGCATGGGTGTTACGTAAAGATCATTGTAGGCATGAACTATCCACTCAAGGTAGTTCGGATACCTAATACTAGAGCAATGACTCTTGACTGTGATCACAGATTCGAACAACCTTCATTGGATAAGATGATGCAGGTTTGGATAGGTATCTTGATTTACAATGGATTTGATCGCGATGTCGCGCGTTGTCTAATATATTCATCTGTAATGATGTATGATCTAGTACCAATTTCCGCCTCAGCAAGATGGGTGGCCAATGATCCTACTGGCTATGAAAATATTAGGAAGGAAACCGCAACTAGCAACAAGTCCTTATTGAAGAAAGTTAAGGAATTGTGTCCCAACGTCATAGGTGCTTTTACCGTCGGGGAAAGTGCATGGAAGCATTTCGGTGATCTGCTCGAAGGGACTGACATCCCAATACTCAATGAGAGACGTGTCATTCATCCAAGTATCATATATGGGGGTCAGGCAACAGGGAGTGGTCGGGATACATTCATTGAGGAATCACTAAGGATGCTGTCCGAACTGACTGGACAAAGCATTACAGCACCATGCGAAGAAACTAAGATGAGACTCATTCATGTACACCCGGACAGATCGGAGTCATTTAGCGAGGATTGCACTCATGAAGATGAAGCCGGCGTTCGATGCAAGAATAAGCAACGTGCGCGCGGACTTTGTGGGTCACATGGCGGCAAGGATTGCACTCATGAAGATGAAGCCGGAGTTCGATGCAAGAATAAGCAATATTCGGGCGGACATTGTTGGCTGCATGGTAGCAAAGGCAGCAAAGGCAAGAAGAGGAAGAAGTTCAGCCTTGATGATGATTCAGGCGCTCAGAAGATGCTGTGCACCTTTATTGATAATTAAGATAGACTTCTGCTTTGCATCTGTACCTCCGTTTTCAGCCACATCATGTTATTTTTTGGTGTTCCGCGCATCTCGCCGCTGGCCCGCCAGCCCCCAAGAGGAGATATTCAGCGATACTCAATCGCCAATCCGAATCAGACCTCTGCCGGGCCGGGCCTGTCCGGTCCATCCATAAATATCACTTCCGGCAGAAGGCAAAAAGCTTGGCTCCCGACTCCATCTCTCTGTCTTCTGTCTCATCGTACTTCTGTCCGCTCCCACAACGAAGAACAAAAGCAGCAGGTCACATTTTTTCAATCAACCATGCAGCATCCATCGACCCGCAGTCGTCGCCCAATCGCGGTCCATCCCTCCCCCTCGTCGATCGTCCTCCTAGTACTCGCGATGATGATGACGACGACGACGACGACGACGACGACGATCTTGCTCCTCCTCCCCGTCATCGTCGCGCCGTTTGACTCCGTCGTCGCGTTCGTCCCTACGCACCCGGCGAAGGGAGGGAGGACGGCTTCATCGTCGGTGTCGTCGTCCTCCCTCCTCCGCGCGGCGTACATCGACGAGGATCATCCGCGCGACCGCCGCCGCGTCCCGACGACGATCGTGCCGGATCGAGGGGACGCCGACGCCGACGCGCCTTCTTCTTCTTCTTCTTCTTCTCCTCCTTCGTCGTCGTCGTCGTCGTCTTCGTCGGTCGTCCGACGCGCGATCGGATCCCGTCCTCCGCCAGTCCATCCGACGAGCGGCGGCCGAATAACGCTCGTGGGCGCGGGTCCGGGCTCGCCGGACCTCCTGACGATCGCCGCGCATCGGATAATCTCCGACCCGGACGCGTTCGTCGTTGTCGATCGTCTCGTGTCGGACGAGATACTGAATCTCGTGAGGGGCGAGACCAGGATCGCGAACAAGCATCCAGGATGCGCCGACATCGCGCAGGACGAGATATACCGCTGGTGTCGCGAGGGCGTGATCGCGGGGAGGCACGTCGTGCGATTGAAGATCGGCGATCCGTTCGTTTTCGGGAGGGGGGGGGAGGAGGTACTCGAATTTCGCAAGTTCGGCGTCGAGCCGCGGATCGTCCCGGGGGTGTCCGCGGCGTTCTCGGCGCCGCTCCTCGGATCGATACCCGTTACGCACAGGGGGGTGTCGAACCAGGTGGTCATGTGCACTGGATACGGACGGGAGGGGACGTCGCCGGATCTCATACGGTACCACGAGGAGCAGACGGTCGTGTTCCTCATGGCGGTGGGACGACTCCGATCGCTGTGCGTTAACCTGGTGGAGAAGGCGGGATATCCGGAATACACGCCCGTCGCGATCGTGGAGAGGGCGGGCTGTCCCGATCAGAGGACGGTGGTGGGTACGGTCGGAACGATCGCGGACATCGCCGAGGAGAACGACGTGCGACCGCCGAGCACGATCGTGGTGGGGGAGGTGGTGAACGTCCTCCTGACCGAGGGGGACTTCGCGATTACGACGACGGAGGAGGAGGCGGACGCGGCGGGAGCGGGGGGTGGGGGAGGGAGGAGACGGGGTCTCCTTGTCAGGTCGATGGTCGATTGAAAAAAGGACGGCCGCCGTCGCGATGGGATGGGGGATACGATTGACCGCGAGGTGCATCTGCTTCGATTACCCCCCACTTCGACAACGACTCGGCCCGGAACGTTCGGGGGAGGAATCCTTTTCTATTGAATTTCTGTAAGACGCGTCAGAAGATTGCGTAGAACGCTCGGCCGAATGGTCTTGAATCATTATGTGCCCCGCAAGGACGGGAAGGTGAAGATAGTAGTAACACCCACTTTAACTGTATTTTATCATTCTTCTCGTATCGTACTTACTTGGGGTGGACCGGAGTTTTTGTTCGCTGTAACGATAATTGCACCCGTGCGCTTGTATTCATACATTTTCACGTTGTAAAACACCACAGCTCGTCTCCCTATCTTCACATTGATGCTACAATTTTCCACCCACTCCAACAAGTCCAGAGTGGGCGCTGTGATATTCTCCGCATTCTATCCAAAGGCTATTCTGTAACTTGTCTTTTAATCAAAGACTGATTCTCGACTTTTGACGTTCCATAATGTTTAGTTGCAGCCCATTTTCTGGGCGTCCATGTAATCGTATAAGTGCAACCAAGCGTTCGCACCAAACTTTACCCCCTTGATAACGTCTTGAGCCTCGTGTCGGGTCCTTGGCTCTTTCTTTTTGGGATTGCCATCTAATACCGAGGGCCATAGAAGTGCTCTTCCAAGTTTTGGCTTGACAGCAATATTTAAGTCTGGGAAGTTCGTCGCACCTGGAGGTAAGTTATGTAAATTACGAATGTGAGTTTACTTTGCTTCTTTCGAATCCGAAAGGAAGGAAATATCTATCGTTCTGCGTTTACTCGCCTCCGTCTTCTACGTCAGACAGATACAAGAAGAAGGTCAACATACGGGGACCACACCTTTGTTACGAAACAGGTCAACAGACGGAGAAGGGTGAATGTCACTTTAGTACTGATACAAAAATGATAACAAGAATATATAAATACAAAGACAACTTAATTGCGTTAAAAGACTTACCTCCGATCTCTTTGGTGGTCGATGTAGTCGTGATGGACCCTGTAAAATTGGCCAGGTTCGTACTTCAGGACTTGTAAGTCTTCGGAGTTCTCTGGTGGAATGCCAGTCACCTTGGCTATTCTGTCATGAATCGTCAGCACCAACGTGTCATTACGGCATCCGTTATGGTGAGAGCACCATGCACTATAATTTTTCATGCCAAAGCGAATCTTATGTCAGTGAGTGTTTATCATTGACAGAAACTGCATCACGACAAAAAAGAAGTACGATACTCACTTCTCGCTCGTTCGCGTATCGCTTTGCTTAGAGTTGAAGGTCCCATCCGGCAATGCGACTCCCACATCCTCGCTCCTTTTGTACTCGCTTTTATAGCCGAGATCGATCAGTTGCTTGCATTCTTCTTCGCTGATGAAGTTCTCGAAGGTGATCACCCATGGCGGCTGTTCCAAGTCACGCTCGACGCTGATGATGGGCTCCTCGTCGGCATCGAGAAGTTTCGGTCGAGAGTGAACCGTCACCGTGTAGTTCGTCATCCCCTCGTCGATCACGAAATTCGGATCTGTTTGATTTCCGGGCGCGGTTCGTACGATCCGTTCGAACATGGCATTCAGCTCGCCGGGAAGTAGCCCCGGCCTTACATTATCGCCCAAAGGCGGACAGCGGTTGTCTATGTCTATTAACTCGCAAGTTTGGCATGAGGGGGCACACTTCATTTTCATATATGAAGGGTTTTTTTCACATTCTGTAAGTAAGAGAACGAAGGGGCCGATGAGGCGGCAAAGAAGAGATGAGATAGGAACGGCCACGGATGTGGCACGAGATGACATCTACGCTCACCCCCGATCACGGCCCAAAACGCACACCTTTTGTCTCGGTTGATGCACCCCGCCAATACTTCCTCAGATAGATTGTGAGTCGGATTTGGTCCGTGAATGTCGTTTTCCATGTAGAGAACGGTCCTGCGGATCACCTCGAGGGTATCGGGCGCTTTATCTCCCTGTTTTTCCACGCATTATCGTATGTTGAATATGCATGATACATGAATTTGTGAAGAAAAATCATCGATTCGTGTAACGCTTCGGCCGATGCTCACCTTTACCTCCTGGGGTTCGCCGTACTTCGCCACGGCCGACATCAAGACAAACTCCTCCGGTGAGATGGGATTCGGACATGTCTTGCAGGAAAGTTGACAGTCGGCTATTGATTGTCGTGCGAGGGGAAGAAATCGCATTATTTCACCATGAGTATAAAATAACGATGCGCACCCACGAACATACGCTCGCGGTACAATTGACACCGCTCCTCCCCTCCGCTCATAACTCACCCAGCATGTAGACTGGATTTTTCTGGCATTCTCCCTTGGAGGCCCAATCGCCGCAACGCGGATCCTTGTCCTCGCATTGAAGCGCGATCCCCGTACTCCCCGCTCCGATCCCCGCCGCTACTACCTCGGGGGCGGAGGCTTCGGCGACATCATCGCACGAACCGTCGGCATTTTCGGCATCGCACTTCCCCTCCCCCCCCCCCTCGACTACTGCGTCTGCCGCCATCGCGGATACGGCAGCGACGACGAGGGATAGCACGAGGGACAGGATTACCTTCGAGGTGATGTTGTTGGCTCTCATCATTTATTATTTCATCTACTTATTTGAGTATGGTAACTTACGGCTTCGCTTCGGTCATGTCATGACGACGGAGTACATGAAAACATACATAGGGCTTCACAAGAAAAAGTCATACAATCTTGAATTCCTACGTAGCTAGTACCACGCGTGAAGACTTCGTTCTC
>JALLAZ010001108.1:0-10184 GCA_036939755.1 Stephanodiscus triporus | reverse complement strand
TATGCACAGTCTGGCGCCATGATAGACTGGAGCAGATCACTTCACGCCAAGTGATCACATCTCTTTGGGCAGCATGTGCAACCATCGGCAGTGCTCATCTAGGCTTCAAGCCCAACAAAATTGACACGCATTCTCTTTGCTTGGGTGCCGCCATGGAGATGTATCTCTCTGGTGTACCCGTTTACACCATCATGCTCATTGGCAGATGGTCGAGTGATAATGCCTTTTTGCGGTGTTTTCGCAAGCAGGTCAAGCAATTCTTGAAAGATGTCGCACAGCGAATGCTGACACACAGATTGTTCAGAACAATCCCAGACCTCGCCACTTGGTCTGTATCAAATGACAATCCCCGGCAACGCAACCACCGCGACAATGCCGAGACGAGATGAAATATTGGATGTGACATGTCTCGACGGGTGCAGCTTCCGGCTTTCTCTCATTTCAGCTAAACGGCAGACGACGTGGAGCAATTTAATGGAGGAGGCATCATCTTCCCAATCGCTGAAAAAGGAGTCGGGAGAGGGGAGAACTGAATTAACAATTCAGTTCCAAACCCAACCCCCGTGTGCATATATTGTGCACATAATTCTCTAATTCTTGAATCGTGGAGGCGCTTGGCTTCAAAGTTGCTTCGTTGTTTGGACGCTGACAGAGGAGAGAGAGAGCGGGACTGGCTGAACAAAAAATTTAAATGGGCTTATATTCAAATTCTGCGGGAGGAGGAAAACAAGACCAAAGTCTCATTTCCACCTTGCTTTTCGATTGCATTGGACAAGAGACCAGTCCCTGCAAACGAATTAGAGAGTAGAGCTTTGAAATCCCCAAACCCACCCTGGAATCAAGAAGATGATGCCTCCTCCATTTTGGTGATATAATATCTCTAGAATCATCCTGATCAATGAGAATGAAATATTTGTTCATTGAGGCAAGGGTCAATGTAGGTGATACCAACAGTATGATTTATCTCAAAGGACACATTGTCAAAAAGGAAGAAAAGACTGCTTATTCATAGTTTCATGAGGATCAGAGAGAAGGTGAATGAAATAGGAACAGTTCAGATGGATGACCACGTTTTGATGGGGATGGATGTAGCACAGGACTGTTAATAAGGGAAGTATACTTCTACATGCTCACTTGTTTAAAAATTTCATCGCAAGGAAGCCAGCAGATGCAGCAGTTCAGTGGATTATCACCTCCTTTAGCTTTAGCCAATGTCAAAGCTTGATGTAACAATGGTGATGAAGGATTCCATGGGCTCTTAAATAGAACAAGGAGAGACTGCTATATGGTTAAAAATCATCAAGAATCTGTCTCTGAGCAGTGGCATTCATACTATCAACTCATTGATTTGGATGTAGTACAAAATACACGGTACATCTATGAAAGAAAACCCTTCACCACTCAAAATATTAACTGTCCACATAAATTATCTAAAATCATATGCACTGGGGTGCGGTGGGGTTGTTGCTGCTTTTGTATGTAGCTGCTGCTCTTCTCTTGTGACTTGTGAGTTTTTGATGATGATGGAAAGAGGGATAGGGGCTAGGAGGATAGAGGATTACCACTGCCCTGACCAGAAATCCTGCAATGTTGAGCAGCAGCAACCACAGTGTGACCACAGCAACCTGCAGGTGGTCAGGTTTTACCTGATCTCTGGAGGGGCACCCCCTGAGCTCCTGTGCTTGGCTGGGAGAAAGTATTCTGTGTGCTATGTGAGTTGCTTGTTGGACTGTGCCTAAATGAGGAGACCTCCTGCAAGGTGTCTAGCTCCTCAACCAGGCTGCGCCTGAGCAATAGCTCCTGCTTCTGCAAGGAGTCCACTGTGGGCCCATTGGTGGAGAGTGTCCACTCTATGTTTTCCCCGAATTGCTGCCTTGTCCTGGCGGAATCCTGTCTAGTGGTAGTGGGGGGGAGTTGTCTCAACCCTCAACCATCCCACACAGTCTTGCTTGTGCTGAGTTAGAATTCAAAGTTATTCATCGTTTTCAAGGATATGCCCAAAAAATTGCTTCCTGCACCTGCAATCCCAAGTGGCTAGTATCAGCCTGCATCCTGTCCTACTATGGTGTCCCCCAGCCACCATGATGCTGTGGCCCCTACCCCTGCTAGTATTTATGTTTATGATGACATAAGAAATTGAGTAGAATAAGATGACCCCAATCTAATCATTACCGACTGCAATACAAGTATTGGGCTCAGACAGCCAGCATATATAGCTAAATGACTGCTGGTGTATGCACTGTGAATGGGTTCTGATATTGTGTCTAGTATTAGTATGGGCATCATTCCACGAACTTTTCCCGTATCCTGTCATGGACAATGTTCTGGTAGCCTTGCTGCAGCAATTCCAGTGTATTTCCATTTTGATGGGTATAGCCTTCCTCACTGAACAAGCAGACTTAGTATCATGGTGCCAGGCCTTGCTTGACAATTTACAACACCTTGGACTTGGATGCTAGGTATGGGGGGCCCTGGCTTTCTCGGCATTTTCAGCGTCTATTTCCCATAGAGATGTGCTGCTAGCAATTGCTGCTGTTGTTTTCGGTCTGATAATTGTAGGCACTTGTTTTTTTGTTGACTTTGACCTGGTGTACCTCATTGCTGCCGCACCATTTGCCTCCCTTGACTCAAGAAAATTATTCTATGACGGGCACACAGCAAATGTGAAGAAGAACACAAGCACGCTCGGAATCGGGATGGGATGACCAGTAGCAGTAGAGGGTGATGCTAATTTTAGCAAAACAGGGGGGATTGTCTCATTGATTTCTCATCGCTAAACTACTACTCAATCCCTACTCGACCGCTCTTCCCTTCATCATGGTTCGCAGGCTTACTCAGCACTGAATGAGCCTCCTTTCTTGAGGACAGGCTTACAGCTCTTGGTCTGGCCCTCAACCCAATTTTTCTTTTTGGCGAGAGTGCTGTTTTGAGACCCCGCCGTTGCGGTCCTGCTTTCGGGATATGCTTTCTGGTTTCCCGAAACCATCGGTTCTACTTATCGTATTTTTCATCTAAATTCCGACAATTTACAATTTATTCATACGATTCAACAATAATTCCCTAAAAGGAAATAATCAAGAAAGCAGCAATTCGAACAAAACAACGACGAGTCCTGCGCATAACAGGACATCAGGTGTGATAATATTGTTTTGGAAAATCCAACTCAAAGCAAACAACAAACAATGGACGACGACTTCTATGCCGCCGATGCGTCATCCTCCCAAGCAGCCACCCCAGCTCCAGTCGCCGTCGATAGTCACTTTTACTCCGAGGATGATGACTCCTACTACTCTGCCAAGGCCACAACGTCGTGGATTGACAGAATATTCGGCAATTCCACGCAGAACATAGAATTAAACCCAGCTCAGGATGTTAACCCAGACAATGTACTGGCGTCATTGGTTTTCAATAGCGTAGTATGCGTGACCTTGCTCGTGTTGTACGAGTTACTTAGGAGGTGGATACCCAGCGTATATGCTCAGGCTACTTCCAGCCCCAACAACAAGGTTGTGCACCTGCGCACGACATCGGAGAATTCGTCAAAAAAAATTAATAACAGCGTGGCCGATGAAAGTGATGATGTCTTGGTATCAGTGGCGGGGGGACACGATGGATACGATGTCTCGTGCGACGACATCCAGCACAAGGTATGCAGCGATGTTGCAAGCTCACAAAATTCTTTCACATTCCCAATACTTGAATGGTGCATACCCGTCCATAAAACTCCATGGTCCACATTCCGCCACTTGGCCGGATTGGACGCTTACTTCTATCTGAGGTATATACGAATGTGTCTCAAAATCACGGCGGTCTCATCGTTCTGGTCAATTATCATTCTGTGTCCGGTATACGCCACGGGCGGCGGCTATCAATCTGGTTTTTATTATTTCAGCATGGCCAATGTCTTGCCGGAAGATGGAAAGAGGGTGTGGGTTCCCTCTGTCTTTTGCTGGGCGTTCACCATGTATTGTTGGTTCTGCGTTCGCGCGGAAATGATCCATTATGTGGATTTGCGGATGGAATTCTTGGGAGGGGAGGAGGAGGAATTGATACTCAGAAGGATGAGGGAGTCATCCGTAGGAGACGGTTACAGTGCGCCTCAGGATATAAATCACGTGATTCCAGTTGAAAAGGATGACAGTGTAGAAGACAGACGGTCTAGATCGCCCCTTATTGTCGTTTGCGGTGAGGGGGAGGACACAGGGTTGTCATCTGAACATCAAGAGCAAAATAAAAAATACTCTCCACAGACCAAAGTCCAAAGACAGATCAAGCAGCATCGTTACTCCCTCCAAGTTGAGAAGGTCCCCGTTGCATTACGTTCGAATACGGCTCTCTTCAATTACTTCAATGAAATTTTCCCGGGCCAGGTCCACTCGGCATGTATGGCGATGAATGTTCCCGATTTAGATGCACAGTCGGCGCGTCGAATTAGAGTTTGCCGTCGGCTCGAAAAGTCTCTTGCATTTCATAGTGTTACGGGAATACGGCCTACTCACATTGCGGGGAGGCCACGGTTTTATTGTTGTGGCATTGAAAGCACGCCAGTAGACGGCTGGTTCTTACTGTGCAATCTTTTCCATGCTGGTGCGCACCCTGATTTAGACAAGAACGATCCCAATTATCCAACTGAGGTGTACGATGAATTACCGGGTAAAGGAGAATGCGTTGATTCGATATTGTACTACACGCGCGATTTGGCGAATTGTAACCTGAAGATGAAGAAACTGCAGGAGGAAAAGTTTCTTATAGCCGAGACAGGCGTGTCACCTCGGCACGGTGGCGATGGGGTCTTTGTTGACGAATCGAACTGTGATTGGTACTCTCCTCCGTTGGGGATGCTCAAAGTTGGTGCAGCAATGGCGGTGGATGGTTTGTGTGACGAATTTGAAGTGTCAGGGGAGGAGGATTATTTTGGTGATGGCGTGGTCGGCAGTGGTATGGAGTATGGCTCTATATCCGGCACATCTGCTTTCACGTCCAGACAGCTGAGTCTAGAGAAGAAGGTAAAGCCTGCCGACGAATACCATCTGACAGATTTGGATGGGCATCCTGCTTATATTGCCCCGAATAGCTTTGAAAATGATGGACATGACGAGACGTCGTCAGCACGACGAAAATATCGATACCGCACCAGACCGTACATTTGGTTCCGCGCCCTGCTTTGGCGAATGGGCGTTGATTTCTTGGCTTCTAGTCTCGAAGAGGTCCGCAGTCGTACTGATGTTGTTGTCGACAGTGTCACACGTCCAGTGAGTGGGGATGATTTGTCTTGACTTTTTCATTGCTGATAATATTATGTCGGTGTGGCCTCATGAATTCTTCGCATAAATCAGTCTATGTCCTCTACCGGCTTCGTTACATTCAGAACACTCACCCCGGTGACAGTAACTACCTCGGCTCCACTGACGTACGATAGAAATCCTATGAAGGTTTCTGTGGCGCCTGAGCCAAGAGACATAGTTTGGCAGAATGTTTCGATTGATCGTGATATAAGCGCGGGTAGAGCATTTGTGGCAAATGTTCTCCTGGGCCTAGGTGTCTTGCTGTGGAGTATTCCGTTGACATTAATTCAAGCTTGGGCTAAAGTGGAGAATGTTGCTAAGATTCCTGGACTTGAGTGGGTTGGTAACATGGGTGGCGGGAGGTTGAAACCACTCATCAATGGCTACCTCCCTGTGATTACTCTCCTTGGTTTAATCTTACTCCTTCCGCTTATATTCAATTGGGTTGCGACCTCTTACGAGAAACGAAAGACTCTTTCGGGTGTACAAAACTCCATAGTGGGGCGCTATTTTTATTATCAGGTGAATGCGTGATATCCTTGCTCCCCTTGATGTTGCATGGTGCATAGTGAATTGTTTCTCGGCTAACCACCCCCATCCCCCGCGCGCACTTGGTTCATTTTTGTTTAGTTGGCCAATATCTACATTACAGTGACGGCTGGCGCTCTTTGGACAAGTCTTGCCGAAATTATAGACCATCCTCAACAACTGCTTGTGATCTTGGGTCAGACACTGCCAAAGTTGGCGGGGTATTTCATATCACTCCTCCTTACAAAGACACTCGCAGGGCTTCCAATGGTTTTGTTGCGTATGGGAGCGCTTTCTCGCATGATCTTCTTGAGGTCATGCTTTAACAAAAAACGGTTGACCCAGCGTGAATTAAATGAGGTGTATCGGAAGCAGCCTATCTACTACGGTTGGGAATATCCGACGCAGTTCCTGGTCATCATTATATGCTTCACCTATGCTTGCATCTCACCATTAGTACTTCCTGTGGGTAGCGCATATTTCTTCGTCGCCTTGCTGGTCTACAAGAAGCAGGCCTTGTATGTTTACAGTCCTACTTACGAATCAGGAGGGAAGATGTTTCCTCAGGCGGTTAGCAAGACCTTATTTGCTCTGGTCATCAGCCAACTGACTTTTATCGGTTACACGTTAATTAGAAAAGGAGTTTATCAGGTGAGGTCGAACACTATCAGTCCTTTTGCTGCCATTCAATCGTAATTTTGTAATAACGATTTCTTTGTCCTCTCGATCAGATAATTCTCCTTGCCCCGCTACCGTATCTGACTGTTTTCTTCACACTGTACATACAAAGCCGTTATGTGGAACCGAGCAAAAAGCTAAGTCTTGAACGTGCAGTGAAGATAGATGCCCTCTTGGACTATCCCAATGAATTCAACCGTCAAACCTACCAGCAACCAGTTCTGTCAGAACCCGCGTCGGTACCTATGTGTGATACCAACAACGATGCCCTTTCTGAAGTGATGGAGAACTTGAACCGGTTGCAGAACGAATCACAGGATGCACCCCAAGATCGACCGTCTGATTAGTGTAGGTTCTTCTTTTATAAATATATCAATATTGTTAGTCGTCGCGTTCCGTACCTCTCTAATGATTAGTTTCTTGAAATGATACGTCGACGGAATGTTTCTGACTAAGTCGAAATATAGCTATCGTATTGTTTGAGATGCCATGCCGATCGTTGATAAATCATTGCCATTCCCATCATTGATCATAACATCAATATGCTCTGGAACTGCAGCTGTTGAAACATCTTCGGAAACATCACTATTTATATCTGTGCAAATATCTAAGTATCTTCGAAGATTACCCATCTCAGCTTCAGACAGTAAGCTATTTTGCTTGTCGGCTTTTTGCAGCCACTTGCGAGCTTTCTTGCGGTCTTCCAGAGCGTGACGCGTTTGTTGGAAAGAAACTTAGCAAACACAGTAAATATCGTACAAGAAAAGAAACAAAAATCACCCCATCCAATTTAGAGTTAACACGCTGCAAAACACCTACCTTCCTTGAATCCATGCACACCGGCAAAATAATAACTTCCTAATTTGTATGCTGCAAATGCTGCGCACCCAGCCCAACGCGCATCACACACAGATTTGAATAGTGCAGCAACACAGCAAAGCATACATTAGTTCAAAACAGAAGACCAAAAAGCACGCACACACCTGAACCCTCAGTCGCCGCCTCGACAAGCAGCTCAAACCCCTCATTTCTATTCTTTTTTATCTCGTCGTAACCGTGAATCATCCATATCGCTTGATAGGCCATTGCATCGCAGTCGCCATTGTCTGCGGCGTTTTTGCACCAACCGAAACCCTCGGTCGCGTTCCGTTCCATTCCTTCAGCCTCGTTGAGCAAGTGCCACCGACCGAGGAGCGCCATGTGCTTAAGCGATCCACACTCAGCTTTCTCTTTCGTCTCTATTAGCGAGACAGAATTTGTTGCACAACGAGAGTCCTCAACCAACAGCACCCGATCGACTACATTCCTAGATAGTGTTTCTAGCAAACACTGAACAGTCTTGGCGAAAATTAGTTTCTCTCCCATTGGCAGCTTGGTGACTGGTGAGATCATACCTCCACCGCCGGCGCGTTCAAATTCCCTTTTAATGCACGACTCATGATAGAAATGACCGTCCTCTGCTGCAACTGGGCGCTCTTCCTCCCCCTCCTTCTCCGCAGCGCGACGCATCGGAAGGTTACCGCACACTCCACATGTGTATAACGAGGCGACGTCATTCGGGTCCATTCTGCTTATTTCGTGTAGTGAGTTGAATGAACGATGACGACTTGTGTCGTAAGAAGTATTCTGTGTTTCTGAAAATTTCAGAGAGTAGAATAATTCAGCATACTCGTATCGTGCCTTTTGAGTAAGTAGGTAATGTATTTTTAGTTTTTAGTGAACTTGGTGGAGCGAGGAGGAATACTTCCATGCGGAAGGTCCAGAGGGAAAATGCAACTTTTGCAACCTTCAACAATCAATAAGCAACCTCATTTCTGGGCCGTTATATGATAAGAAACATTGCAAGGATACCCTCACGCCTTCGTCGAAACCAACCGCACAATGAGGCTGGACATGATATGTATTCAATAATGGTTAATAGACCGAGGTGAGAATGTTTCACATCTAGAACCAGATTCGCATTCATCGTTATCCGCCCAACAAAAAAACAAAAAAATGCAACACAAGAGGGAAAAAGTGCAACGACGTTCCCACTCACGCGCTGCGCACACAACAAGACGAGGTCGCCGGGTTTCGGTCGAATGACGTTGGGCTTGCCAAGCACACGATGGAGGTTAAGTTGCATTTCGGGATCCTGCGCCGACAAACTCGACAGGGTCACTGCGTTCTAAATGAAGAACGGACCGAAAATGGGGGAAAGATTAGTTTGACGGTGAGTTTTGGGACGAACGAACACACGCCTGGCCCCCCATCGAAGCATGAATCATGCCCGGATTTTATAACCGACGCGCGCGAGCTTTCGAAAACAACTCACCCTATACCAATCCCACCGTGATCTTACGCCCAGGGGCCAAACGTACAACGCTCCCGAATCGTTCGTCCTCCTCGCGCCGCAGTCTTTTAGATCGCGTCGTCCCGAGCCGTCCTCGTCCCGCTCGTCGGATTCGGAGGCGGGAGGCGCCGAGTGGTTGCACGACTTGGATTCGGGAGAGGAGGAGGGCGGCATCGTCAGGTATATATTCGCCGAGAACAGTCCCCGTTCGGGATCCAACGGTCCCATTTCGTCCACGTGGACGAAGCCCCTCTTCCACCTCGTCGGTCCTTTCATGATGCGCGGCAATCCGCCCCCGAACGGCCGCCTGTGCCGTCGTCGTCCATCCCCCCCCCCCTCCTCTCGCGCCAATCCCGCCCCGCCGGGCCACGCCTCCTCCAGCTCGAGCCGTAGCTTGTCCAACGGCCAAAGTCGATAGTGACGATCGGCCCCTCCTCCTCCTCCTCCGACATCGTCGTAGTCGTCGCCTCGTTCGCCGCGTATCATCCTCCGCGATCGAAATTCGCGCATCACCCCCCCGAAGTAATCGTCCTTCGACGACGACGACGACGACGACGTCGACCCCCCCTCCCCGTCGTCGTCGTCGTCGCCCCTCCCCTTCCTCCCGTCGTCCCGGGCGACCGCGACGTTGTACGGAGGATGCTCCCCCAGGGTATGAACGTCGCTGCTCTCGAGTCCGCGACTAGTGCTCACCTTCCAATTATCCCCCCCGCCGTTCGCGTTCGACTCGCGAATCAGCTCGTCCCCGATTCGCCTCGCGCTGTTCCGGTGGTAGAAATTCGGAACGTGGAGGGCGGATGCCTCGTGACGGAATAGTCGGAGGAGATCGTCCGTGCGCAGGATGCCGTCGCCGTCGCAGTCGCCGTCGTCGTCGGATGACGACGACACGATGGTCTCCCCGGACGGACCGGTGTCGATGAGGTCGGGGAGGTTGCCGTACTTGGATTCGAGCAGGCGGAAGAACTCGCGCATCGCGTCGCCTCGACGATCGTCACGATGATGATGGGCGGTGAGGAAGGTCCTCCTCCTACTACTGCTACCCATCCGATCGATTCCGACGCCTCGCTGGATTCGGATGCCCCGGTAGTAAGCGACGGCGCGAATCATGCCGCTAGAGAGAGCTGCCCATTGCCCCTCGCAAATAATAATGATGTCGATCTATTTTTTAACATGGGCCCGAGGGGCGCTTGCTCATTTTGCCCCCTAAATTTTGCCCCCTTAAATGAGCGCCCCGCGGAGCTAATTTAAGCCTATGTAGAGGATATGTACTTCGGTACTTATTTTATCTATTTACCCCTTCGGGAATTGGATATTCTGTGGGGTACTACCAATTAGTAGATTCACTACCAATTAGTAGTTGG
>JALLAZ010001107.1:0-12800 GCA_036939755.1 Stephanodiscus triporus | reverse complement strand
TCACGGAGGCGAATCGTCTGTCTATTCCTCTGACTCCCGTGGATGAGTCCGCACTTGTGGGGTTTTGTGGCGAAATGTTTGCCTTGATACCGGATTCGTTGAGAGGTTTGGCGGTGGAGGTGCTTAAGACAGAAATGAATGGCTTGAACAATGATACGACGCCATTACCAGAGAAAGTCATTGATATTCTTGAAAGTGTGTGGTTGGAGTAAAACTATGTTAGAATAAGGGTTAATCTCACCAATCCGTAATACCATAGTCCCGCCATGTGTTAGTGATTCGCTGCAGGTCATTATTTTCGATACATCGTTATTCGATATCCTGACACCTTTATCCCATTCGATTCACGACCACATTTTCATTAACCGCCAAGAGGCCTGCAACAGGTCCCTCACTGATGACCACACCCGCATCCACGTCCTCGTCGTCGCCATCACCCTCCTCTCCCGACAACGAAGTTAATTCTCGCAACGCCACGGCGGCCCGTTCTATCGTCTCGTCGGTCTTGCAGAATGCCACCCTAATGAATTCGTCCGACGCGCCCTCCAACGCCCTCTCCCTCGAGAAGAAGGGACTGGACGGTATGCAAAGTACGCCTTTCTCCTCGGCCATCCACTGGCAGAGGGCCCAATCCAGACGGGCCTCGCCCCCCGGCGCGGCAGCGTTGGAGCTGAACGGCGCCTCGAGGCGGTGGGACGGCAACGCATCGCGCACCCGGGGCGTTATCCGCGCGAAGATGAAGAAGCCGCCCCATCCGGGGTTGCTAGCGTAATCCGGCACCTCGAATCCAACGTCCTCGAGGGCCCTGGCCAGGAGGTCGCGTTTCCGTCGGTACTTGTCGTTGAGGTAGTCGTAGTAATTGTCGTGTCCCATGTACGGCTCGTCGGCGCGGGGCAACGTCCGCGCGAGCGCCTCCTGCATGACCGTGCTGGCGCAGAATTGGACGTACGGGAGCAGACGGTGTATCGGCGATATTAAGCGCGACGGACCGACGCACCATCCAACCTGCCATCCCGTGGCGCTGAAAGTCTTCCCCGCCGAGGACACCGTTATCGTGCGGTCCCACATGTTCGGCAACGACGCGAAGTGGACGTGTCCGGGGCAGGACGCGGTCCTGCCGTTCCCGCCCCTGACGACGACGCCGTCGACGCCCCCCACCCCCACGCCGCCGCCGTCGTCGTCTTTGTCTTTGTCGTCATCCCCCTCATCCTCCTCCTTGGGAGGGGAGTGGACGATGTACTTGTAAACCTCGTCGGAAATGACGACGCATCGCGGTCCGGCGTCGTTCGATACGATCCGCGATATGGAAAGCATCTCGGCTTGCGTGAACACCTTCCCCGTGGGATTGTGGGGGGAGTTGAGTATCACCGCGCACGTTTTCGTCGACGACATCTTCGCCCTGAGCCTATCCGATTCGAGGATCCACGTCCCGCCTCCCCCTCCTCCTCCTCCTCCTCCTCTTCCGCCCCCCTTCCCCCCCCCGGCGGACGCGGGCGGCGCGAACGTGAGCGGAACGTACACGGGCGTGCCGCCCGCGAGCCTGATCTGATTCGCGTACAGGTCGAAGAACGGCTCGAAGAGCACGACCTCGTCGCACACACCCGGCTCGACGAGCGTCTGGAGGCACAGGTACAGCGCCTGACTCGCGCCGACGGTGACGGCGACCTCGGCCATCGGGTCGATCGCTCGTCCCATGTGCCTCGAGTACCTCCGCGCGAGCTGCTTGACGAGTCCCGGATGGCCCGCCGTCCTCGTGTACTGGTGCGGTGACGAGCACGACGACGACGACGTGTCCGTCGCGGCCGACACGAGCGACTCGACCGCGAAGCTCGGCGGGGACCAGTCGGGGAAGCCCTGGCCGAGATTCGCGACGTCCCGACCGGCCTCCTGCCGCTCCCGAGCGAGTCGGCCGAATTCCGACCACACCGTCGGGCCGACGCCCGGTCCGAGACGACCCATCGTCCCCCCGGAGGGGGCGTAGTCGTCGTCGTCGTAGTCGGTCTCGGGGGGTACGACGGCCCGCCGAGGACGATCGCGATCGTTCCTCGGCGCGGCGGCGTCCGTCGACCCGTCGTCACCGTCGTCGGTCTCGGGAAAGGAGAGGCACGCGCCGTTGTCGAAGCACGGCGCCCTGTCCCCAACGACTTGATCCCCCGACGTCGTCGTCGCGCCGTCGTCGTCGTCGTGCGCGCGATCGTTCGCCGCCGGACTTCGAAGTTCCAGTCGCGACCTCGACGACGACGACGACGATGGCGATGACGGGGGATGTATTCCCCGGCGCGATGATGATGATGACGACGACGACGACGACGATGGCAGTCGCCGTCGTCGGACCGCGCGATCGCGGGCGGGGGGGAGACGAAACCCCGCGGCGAATAAAAATGACGGCGCGGCTCGCGAGGAGGGGGAGGAGGAGGAGGTTGGCGATTCGTTCTTTTCGACGGCCGCCGCTAGCAAGGCGCAGTACGCCAGGAGAAGACGGCGGGGGGTTGTCATCGTCGTCTAGTTATTACCCGATGTATGACAAGAAGGGGGGGGGGCGGGGAGGGCGGCGGGGGGAGGGGCGTGCGTGGTGGTGGGTGGATACCTACCTAGGTAGTAGCTGACAGATCGTGGGGGGGGGGGGGGGGGGGGGGGGGGGGGGGGGGGGGGGGGGGGGGGGGGGCGTGCGTGGTGGTGGGTGGATACCTACCTAGGTAGTAGCTGACCTGGACCGGGGGATTGACGAGTCACGCGCGGAAAGGGAGGCGCGTATCCTCCCTCGGACAGTCATCTTTTTATGTCGTTACTCAACTTCCGAGAATCTTGAGCAGTATTGTATCTTCCTCTCTCCGACCACAGAAGGTAAAAAAAAGAGGAAGGTCGTGTGGTACCTACCCCTATGTATCGTATGATATGGTAGCGTCGTCACGCAGGATCCTGCCGGATCGGATACCACCTACGATACCCACCACCCGGCACCACCCACCCATCCGCCGCCAATCACAATTCCTCGGGGCATGCAAAGCATGACGAAGAAGCAGGTCGAAATCGACGGCCATCGTCTTCACCTGAAGGCCCTCGTCATGCGGGAGCGGGACGTCGCCTACCGAACGCGCGGATACCTCTCCGACGAGTGGCGAACGGGCCCGCCTTGGAGGGAGGATCGCGAGACGAACGCGAACTGCGCCGACGCGTCGACGACGACGAGTTGGAGTCCCATGTCGGCGGGAGGGGCCACCACGACGCGGAGGATTCGATTCGGATCGCCCACGTCTGCGATGACGTCGCTCCCTGAATCCGACTCCTCCTCCGTCTCCTCGCCGTCCTACCGCGTCGGTGGTCCGGAGTCCATGTCCGGGAGGTTATGCATTCGACGGAGGGCTAAGATAATCGAGTGGATGTATCATGTGGTCGATATGCTCGGTGAGCAGATATCCCTTTTCATGCAGTGCTCCCGTGCTTTACGCGACCCATATTTTGCACGTACAACGGCCTCATGCTTGATGATTGTTCGTTCACAAACTACGAAGATCTGAGCCGTGAAATTGTCAGCATCTCGACCTTCTACCTTGATCAATACCACGCCAAGACCCACGTCGACGATGTGGAGGTGAGATAGGCGTGTAGACATGATGATTCGACGAAGATTTATCGATTATCCATTTCGTTCTCATTCCACATCCCCCTCCCCCCCCAACCGTCACCACCACACCTATCGTGATCATTCATCCATCCTACACGCCAGGTCTTCCAAGTCGTGGCCATGGCGAGCCTGTACCTCGCGATCAAGCTCCACGGTCAAAAGAAGGTCGCCATCCGCGCCATCGCATCCACGGGAAACGGCGCAGTCACCGTCGGCCACATCGAGGCGATGGAACTCTCCATCATGCGTTGTCTCGACTGGCACCTGTTCCCCCCGACGTCCGTCTCGTTCATCGAGAACTTATACCCTCTCATCGCATCCAACTCTCGGGACGACGGGTGGGGCCCGCTCGATGATTCGTTGGAATTCTCGATATTCCTCGCGGAGCTCAGCGTATGCTCCTACCCCTGCGTCTCCGTCCATCCTCCGTCGTCCGTCGCCATCGCGGCGATCCTTCTCGGCTTCGAGTACTTCGATATCCCCGACGAGACGAGGGACGCCTTCCGTAGGTCGGTCGATTGCCTGGCAATGTCCGTCGATGCCAACTCTCCAGAGGTGGAGGCGTGCTGTGGGTTGCTCCGACAGGTGTACGCTCTAGCCATGCCGGCCGATACGTTCTTCGTTGGAGGATGAACGTCGTCGTCATCCTACCATACATCCACCATCCCCCGCGCACACTAGATGATATAGGACAATACCTTTTTGGCAATTTGTAGACTCCCGCCCCACCCGACGCTACCGCAATAACACGAGCTTTGATGAGGATGAACGACGCCATCCCCACCCCACACTTCCACGCTAGAGCTCCCCGGGAATGTTCAAGCGAGAAAAGGCTTGTCCCAATTTTATTTTAGATGCTGCGCTCTAATTCCCCCGAACAACCTTCGACACGGCAGCACATCAAGACTAGAATTTCTTTGCTCAATAAGGGAAAAAATGTACAGTTTTATTAGGAATCTGCTTTCTAATTATCTTTCACTGTATCAATGGAGTGCTGAGATCACGCATAGGACTTATTGATATGCGCTCGGGCTTGGAAAGTTGTCTGCCGACGAGCAGACATCCTCTTCTCTTCCTTCGGGAGACGGGGTGCCATTGATCACACTCGTCAACTCAGCGAGGAGAGAGCCGGATGCTCCCAAGAAAAACGGATCGTTCCGCCTCCGGCCGGTGCTCCGGTCGGGCATCGCGTCCGACGCGTCATTAATGCATCCGCCAACATCTGCGCCGAGGTCCGTATCGGCGACCACCTCGTGCACGCGGGGTAACCCCATTGTCCTGATCCGTCGCTCCAGGTCCCGTAACAGCATCGAGTGATCAGCCACATCGTACGCGCGCGGGGCGGACGGCGGCGGCCTCCCCGATGCGGGCCCGGCCCTCGCGGCATGCGATTGACGCGTCGTTCTGACGCCTCTACCCCGCGTCGTACCGACGCCGCTGCCCGAAAAGACCAGCGTCTTGCCGGCGTATTTCGATTCGTCGCCGCCGCCTCGGGGCAATAAACAACTTTCGCCGTCGCCGTTCCCGTCGACGGCGTGACATACGTGCTCCGAGGTCTCGGCGACGATGGGGACGTCGTTCCTCGGCGGCACGCCCGAGCCGACGTCGTCCGGCGTCTCTTTCTCCCGCGGATGGCATCCGTCGCCTAGGAGAAAATGCCCCTCGACGTCCGGGATGGAAGCGCGCGTCCTCTCCACGAATTCCTTGAAGTGGGACCACCAAACTCTCGCGTCCTCGATTTCTCCTTCCCCGCCGCCGGCACCGCCACTATCATTGTCGGCGGCGTCATACGACCGGCAGCGCGGTCGACCGTCGATTTCGCGATGACAGCCGAACGCCCACAGGCTGACGCGAGCCGCCTCGAATGCGGAATGTAATTTCAGGAGCGCATCCTCGTACGCCTGCCCATTCCTCCGACGCCCTTCCCGCGTTGCGATATTATTTGTTTCGATGATTGCATTCTCGATGCCCCGTCGATCATCGTCATTGTCGTTGTCGTCGCCGTCGTCAACGGCGGCGGCGACGACCTTGATCTCGTCCTCCCGGGGCGGACGAGATGACGGACAAGCGGAACGGAGGTACGCCGCCCGTTCTCGAGCGAACTGTGACGATCTCGCGATGCCGGCGACGATCCGGTCCTCGAGATCGTCGCCACGAAGACGATGACTATCGCGATCGATACGATCCGACGACGCCGACGATGTCGTCGCCCCGGGGGTCGGGAGGGCGGCATAGTCGTCGAGGAATACGGACAGGACGAACGAGAGGTACCCCCCGAGGCGATCGATCCAATCCGACAGACGGGAGAGCGTCAGCGGCGGGGGGCGGGTCGTCCTCCCCGGCGATACGGAGTGACGCAGGTCGAGCGCGAACGTTTCCCACTCGGCCATAGTCGTTGCCATGTTAGTCGTCGTCGTCATCGTTGTCGTCGTCTGTGAAGTCGCAACGTCGCCGTAAGATTCGAGCGCATCCCGCAATGACGCTGCCTGGTCCACGATGGCGCGGTACAGCACGTCTCGCAATTTCTGGAAAGTCAACGTCGTCGCTGGAAGCTCATCATTGTCCTCATCGCCGTCGTCGTCGTCGTCGTCGTCGCCCGATGCTGGTCGACTCTCCATCCCGATCCCCCCCCGATGCCGACGCCGCCGCCCCGTCGGTCGCGGCAGCAATCGCGATCGTCGCGCCTCCCGCGCCGACTCCGCCCTCGCGACGGGCAGATTGTCGTTCCCCGTCGCGCGTCCTCCGCCCACGACGACCGCGACTGCGAACGGGGGGGGTACGACTGGTCCCAATCCCAGTCGCACGCTCGTACCGGCCCGAAGCGTCCAGAGGACGACGCGCATCGTACGTAGGAGGTCGACGTGCGACATTGCCATGTCCGTCGTCGCCCGATGACGATGGAGACGACGATGTCGACGAGGACATCGGCGACGACGACGACGACGATGAAGACGCGACGGCGGGGTCAGGGGAGGGGCGCCGATCGAGCCGAGCGATCTCGATACATCCGATCGCGCGTCCGTCAAAATTCGATCGTCGTCGTCGTCGTCGTCGTCATCGTCAGACTCGTCGAGGCGCCCGGCGGCCGCCTCCTCCCCATCGTCGAATTCGTCTCCTTCTTCCTCCTCGACGTTCTGTTGATCGACATCCTCGTCGTCGTGGTCGTGGTGGTGGTGGTAGGGGTTGTTTCCTCTTTCCGGTGGACGTGAAAGAACGTGAGGGCCCAGGACGATCATGGGGTGATGTTATCCATGCTGAGCCACAGCATAATCTCCGCAAACTTGGTGGCCCCGCCCCCCCCGCCCCCGCCGCCCGCGCGGGGATCGGATTGGCGCTCAGATTTTGGCGGGAAATATTTACTTAGCTTCTCCACCTACCCTACCCCACACACATAGGTAAATGAAACTTTAGTCCTCTAGAATTAAACCATGCAGTTGTCATCGTCGGCCGTCCTCCCTTCGTTGGAGGAGCTGGAACGTCGTCTCACGACATCTCGTCGAATATTAATGAATCGCATGATTTGCCTCGGTGTGTCGATCTCATCCTCCTCCTCATCCCCCGATGACGTCGGGAGATCGGGATGTCGCGTTCGCGCCGAGAATCACGATGACGACGACGATGACGACGATTCCGATGGTGATGCAAAACTCGTCATTTCCGGCGGCCTATCGACGGTGCTGCTATCGTTGCTGGAGGTTGCGTTCGAGTCTTGGTCGAAGCTACACGACGATCGCGATTCTCGCGACCACGCGATCCTGCTGCGGACGCTGGCCCTGCTTTCGAGGGCGGCGAGGTCGGACCCGACCCTCGGCGAGGAGATCGCGAAAGGACGCGGACGCGGCGGCATGACCCTCGCGGCGGTGTGTTCCCGCCTGCTCGAGCGAATTGACGAACACGTCGCCGACAACGGAGGAGGCGGCGAATGCGCGAGTAGTCTCGTGGAGGACGATGCGGACGCATTCGCAGACTTGCAGGACGCCGTCTTCGAAATCTACTCCCCTTCGTCGTCGTCGTCTTCGTCGTCGTCGCTCCCGGCGTCGTGCATGCCCCTTACGGACGACGAACTGCGCTCTCGGCTGCCGTTGTTGTACCATCTCACCCCGGCCCATCGTAGTCGTCATCGAGAGGATGACGAGACGGGGCGGGAGCGGGATCGACGGGGACCGCTGTTGTGGCGGCGTAGTACGCGAAGGAGAAAACGCGGAGGAGACGCGACGACCGCGACGACGGTATTCATAAGTCAGGTGACGAGGAGGCAGTGCGCCCAGGCGGACGTCGGCTTCGTGATGTGGCCGTCCGCGATCGTGCTCTCGCGTTACCTGGTCAGCAATCCCCATCGCCTCGTCGTTCCGCCGAGGGAGGAGGGGAGGGCGGTCGGGCGGACGACGACGCCGTCTCCTTCCGTCGTATTGGAACTCGGGGCGGGTTGCGGACTCGTGGGCATCACCGCCGCGCGCGTGATACTGGCATCCAGACTAGGGACGGACGACGACGACTACGACGACGAAGAAGTAGAGGAGCGACGCGGGGAGACGAGACCTGTCGTCGTCATCACGGACGTGAACGAAATAGTACTGGACAACATCGCGCGCAACGTCGAATTGAACGACGTCTCGTCGATCGCTTACGCGTCAAGGTTGGACTTTTACGCGCAATCCGGCGACTGCCGCGCGGGTGGGTGGGTCCCCGGCGGGACGATGGGGGGGGGGGGCGGCGGATCCGCCGACGGAGGGGGGGGAGGGGCCTCGGAAGGACGAGGACTAGGGCAGGCGGACGTCGTCCTCGCCGCCGACATCATCTGCCGGCCGGAGGACGCGATCGCGGCGTCGAGGACGATATACGACGCCCTGCGACCGAAAGGCGTGGCCCTGGTCGTGTGCGCGAATGCCGAGCACAGGTTTGGCGTCGAGATATTCGAGAGCGAGTGCGAAAAGCGCGGCCTCGCGGTGACGTCGACGGACGTGGCGGAAATGTACGACAGGGGCCTGCTTGAGGGAGACTTGATGGAAACCGCCGCCGGCTACGTCGATGGGATGCGCATGACTTTCTTTGAGATAACGAAGATACGATAAGCATCGCCATTAATTATGTTTATGAAATGCAGATATCGATAATATCCACAACGTCTAATATGCGTCTCCACCACCATGATCTCTCTTAAAACACTCCGCATTTTCTTCTTTTTCTTTTGTCATGACGAGGCATCCCAATCCTCAGCCAAATTTAATTATTCACATCTGCAAGGCTCACACGTTGCGATGATGAAGACATCCTCCGTTCTCCATCCACCGACTTTATCAAATTGAAGCTCCCAACGCTCCGACGAGGATTTTCCTTCTCGATACTACTGCTCTCGCTGGCCTCTCCTTCCTCGACTTTTACACCATTTGGCGATCCAATCTCCTCATCATCATCGGACGACGCCTCATCATCATCCACATCCGCGAGCAAGTTGGCAAGCTTCTTGATCGACTTCACTGTGGGCCCGTCGTCGTTGGCGTACTCGGCCTCTCCCAAGCACGACTTCAGCCGACGGAGCAATGCCGTATCTTCGGCGTCCACGTCGATGCGGGCACTTGCAAGTATCTTAGCGAGGGCCCTGACATAAAACGTTGGAGCCGTGTCGGATTCCTCTGACAAGAATTCGGCAATGTCGATCGAGGCGAGGAGGATGCTGCTCGCCTCGATCACCACCTCTCCCTCCTCCTCATTTGTGTTGGTAGGTTCGGATGTTTCCACGCTAACGCACCCTGAAGAGTTTCCCATTGTTGGCTCGCAATCGGTATCCATGATAGCATCGTCACACATCTTCGATTCCGGCAAGTCATTCTTGGCCTCTTCGCTCTTCTTCTTGTCGGCGAGGTCGACATTGTAGCAAATGTATTCGACCATTTTCACAATCGGAAACGCCATCGCCTTCGCATCCAACTGCTTCAATCCTGATAATTTCTGGTTGACAATGGACAATAGGGGGCCCACTGATGCCATCATGTCATCGTTTGCATCGAGGCTAGACATGCTGTATGTCGGAAAGAAGATGCTAAGGAGCTGCGATTGATGATTGAACATTCGTAAGACACAAAAGGTGGGAACTAACAAATGTTCCGCGTGGAGAGTAAAGCGACAAAAGAACGAACCTGCTGCAGTCGCACGGGGCTCCCCACTTTTTTCGCTGCCTCCTCGGCACCACCGTCGTCAACGTCCTCGTCTTTTTTCGTGAGAGATGAGTCAAAGTAGATGAGGACGAGCCACGCAATGAGTGTTGGGTCGCTGAGACGCCCTGCGAGCAGCAACTTGGCAGTGATCTCCGCGGCGATGATCACGATACCGGGCTTGACGTGTCCCAGCATTTCGAGGAGCATGTCCTTGAAGGGATCACCGCCCGTTGTGACGAGCTGCATCCTCTCGTGGATCAGGGCCAGGTCGCACAGCGCTAGGGCCGCCTGCGCCCGTACCTCGACGCGCTCTTCGACGCTCCCCGCGATCGTCAACAGGAGCGGTCGGAACTCCCCAATGACCTTGTCCTCACCCGAGAGGAGGCAAAATTTCGATAGGCAAATGACGCCGTGCTCCCGAACGACGGCGTTTTTGCTCGTGATGGCCGGGTGGAGGTGGTGGAAGAACGTGTCGAGAATGGGATGGGACGTCACGTTCCCAGAAACGCTCTCGAGAACGATGGAGAGTATGGCGATGATGCGCATCTGACGAACGATGACGATCGCCCTCGGATCGAGGTCCTTGGATTGGAAGGTGTCGTCGTCCTCGACATCGACAAGGATCTCCGATATCGTCTGTAGGAACTGCGATTCCCTGTCGTGCGCGGACGCCATCGCCTTCACGCATGCCTCGACGAGATCGTCGGGGGTGGCGAGACGGGCGAGGATGCGCCTCATAATCGACACGAAGTGACGTCGGCTGCCCTCCTCACTGTGGAGCTCGCTCGAACGTGCCATGTGTATCAGCTGTAGGCAAACGAAGTTCTGTTCGTCCTCATATGCGGCGGCCTCGTCGTCGTCCATATCAGCGTACGCCCCGTCGCCATCGTTGAACTCAATAAGCTTGTCGATGTGCGAGTTGAGGAGGTTGCACAGAGTGGGAACGTCTGCGATTATGTCAGTGACGGCGTCGGACGACGACGAGGTTTCGCACTTGACGCGAAGGAAGAGGGCCATGCTGGGACTGAGCCCGACGTCGCGTCCGGGGTCGTCGCCGTCCCGATCGACGACGATGCCGCGTCTCTTGAGCACCGCCTGGACCAGGGAACGAACCTCCGGACCGCCGAAATGCTCGCGCACGAGCTCCACGCCTCTCTCGACCGTGCTTTCGATACAGTCAATCGTGGAGGCGATGCGCAAGAGTACTCGCGCCACCTCCTCGCATGCACTCTCGTTCAAAACCGGATTGAGACGCTCAAGGAGGAGGATGGGATCGAACCTCGTCGACTTGAGCCAGTTAGTACACAGCAGCTCCACGGTCTTGGCGTACGTCGCCGGACAGCTGTTTTGCAACGCGAGGTCGACAAAGTGGGGACGGGAGGGGGGGCCGAGGGAAAAAAAGGAAGGGTGAGGCATTACAAACAAGGGGAAGGGGGCACATGCGTTCTTTTTTTTCGGCCGAAAAGACATCGAGTCGCACGCGGTGGGCGTCCCTCTTACCGCCGGGTGAGGCCCGTCCTAACTATCATCACGCGATCGTCCTCCGACAGCTCAACAGCGAAGTCGTTCACGTTTGATCGGAGCGTATCCAACGCCGCCTCGCGGACTTTGACGTCGACGTCACCGATCCTCTCGATGACTGCGCGCATCATCATCGCCGTGGCCGTGCCATCGTCGTCCTCCTCCTCCTCCTCCACCGCGGACACGGATGCGAGGGGGGGCAGGATGCCGACGACCGACGCGCGATTGGCCGCGGACGGATCGTTCCGCACCAGCCAAAGGAGCGTCGTCGCCAACGAGCCGATCGCACCGGCGAGCTCCCCGGATGTCGCGGGATCGCCGAGGAACCTCTTCCTCGTGGCGTCGCCCACAACCCCCGCGATCGAGGAGGAGGAGGAGGACGACGACGACGAAGACGGGGGAAGGAGGGAGAGGAGGGGCCCGCACGCGACGATGGCGGCACTTCGGACCCTCGCGATCTTGTCCGTGACGCGCGTCGACAGCGCGAGCGCCGCGCGGAGGAGGCATTCGACCTCCCACGACTCGGCCGCGGCGACGACCGCCGACGAACCGACGACGTCCCCCTTCCCCCTCCTCCCGCCGCCCCCCTTCTTCAGTATGGAAGACGATGCTCGTCCCTCCGATGCCGCCATCGACGTCGACGACGACGACGACGACAGGGAGTGACGCACGAACGTCCCGAGGAGACGACATGCCTCGGACCTCGCCGCGTCCGTCGTGGCCAGGGAGGCGTACCCGGCCGCCCGCTCGACCAGGGCCAGGGGAACGGCGCCGCATCGTCCCGGACGTAGGAACGCAAACGTCGTCGCCAGCTCCCACGTCGACGTCGCGGATTCGACGTTGCATCCTCCCGGCTGCCTCTGCTGCTGCCTGGCCGCCCCCCCCCCCGCCGCCGCCGTCGTCGTTGTCGTCGTTGTCGTCGAGGCGGAGCGAAGGATCGTCGACATGGCCGAGTCGAGGCAGGAGACGACGGCCTCGGCCACTGCGGCGTCGTCCCGCCGATCTTCTTCGTCGGGACGTCCACCCCTCCCCCCCCCCGCCGCCGCCGACGACGACGACGACGTGAGGAGGAGGTCGCGACGGAGCGCCGACGCCGCCGCCGACGCGGGACCGGTGGAGGCGTCGCGCTGTCGGGCGTCGAAGTGCGATTTGACGACGTCGGCGATCGTCGTCGCGACCGACGACGCTATGTCCTCCTCCTCCCCCGCTGCTTGCGTCCTCTCCTTCTTCATGGTTATGATGTGTATGTAAACTAATATGTAGTCTACGGCGCCATTCCGACGTCGAAGTGGAAATGGCCGTTGTTCATTTCTTTGTTTGTGGCTTTTTTTTTGGCTCGGCCGGGAACAACATGGGAGGATAAAATATTTTTATTATCCCTCTCTCGCAAAATTTTATTTTTTTTTCTTTCATGAAAAAAAGTCGATGCATTAACGTGGGAACCCATAGTTGCCAGTCGTCGGACGACGAGGCGATGCCGGCGCGGCATTTCTCTCGCG
>JALLAZ010001106.1:0-13071 GCA_036939755.1 Stephanodiscus triporus | reverse complement strand
CAAATTTGATCTTTTCTGTTTTGCTAATTACGATAGATTTAGTAGAAAGGAGGGAAATTTTGATTGCTTATACAGAGTATATTACGGTACTCTAGGTAATTAGTAATTAGTAATTTAGGAGCACAAGATAATTGAATAGCACGCACAGGCATGGACATGTCCGCCCTTGTCATCCTGCTCCCGCTGTTTCTCTTGTCGGCATCTCCCTCGTCGAAGATCATCCCCGTTGTGAGCGCGTTCGCGCCGCCAGCCGCCCCATCAAGATGGGGGAGGAACAATGACGTTGGGATGATGAACTCGCGGCGCTGGTGCTCCCCCCTGTCGTCGTTGTCATTGTCATCGTCATCGTCAGGGTATTCGCTTGACAGTGACCTGCATGTCCTCCAGCCCTCCAAGTCCAAGAAGGGGATAATAATTGAGGCCAAGTACGACGACTAAGTTGCGAGGGACATTCTCATCAATGCCTTCATGGGCCGATCGTCGTCGTCGTCTGGCCGTGGCCCCCCCGATGACCAGGAAATGGACATGGGGGGCGCGCCAAACGAGGACGGTTGGCTGACATTGTCATCGTTGTTGTCATCGGCCCGTCCGAGGTCAATGATGTCGTTGATGTCATTGTCGTCTATCGTTGTTGTCGTCGGCCCGTCCGAGGTCGATGATGTCGTCGTTGTCGTTGACCGCAATCGCGTCGCCCCCCCCTCCCCTGCTGCCCCTGCATCCGCCGGCGGCGCGGCAGCAACGGCAGCAAAAACAAACGCCGCCACGGCCCCGACAGCCGTCGTCGGGCTCCTCACTGCCGCATCCGTCCCTGATGAGGCTCGAAGACGTGCGAGGCGAGCTGTCACTGTGGCGGACCCCCCATGGCGACTGCCTCGATCGCGCCTCGCTCGAGGGGAGGCTGCGCGACGTGCACGCGGCCATGGCGGCGGCCGGGGATGTCGTCGACGATTGCGGTCGAGGCGGGAAGACAACGACGACGACAACAACGACCGCGGCCGCGTCGTCCTCCCCCGCTCCCTGGCCGCCTCCCGCCGTCGCTGCCGCCACCGCTGTCCAAAGACGGGCGTCGCCCGCGGAGCAGGCCGTCTTCGCGTCCTCCATCGGGGGGGCGGGCGTCGCCGCCTTTCCGGGATCATTGACGTCAACGTCGAGGGCGGTGTCATCGTTGTCGGGGCCCGCCGTCCCCCGGGGGTGGCGGCGGCGGTCCATCCTCGCCAACGACATCGTCGGGGGGAGGAGCGGGTGGCGAAACGAAGAGATTTGGAAGTCACATCCACACAGAACTTCCCCGGTCACTCACAAAGCTCCTCCTACCTACGTAGGAATTGTTAGAGTACACTTGGCGTACCTAAACCCACAAGTATGTTGCATACCAAAACTTTGTAGCAAATCTACCGCATTATTATAAAAAATAGTATAACATACCAAGGGAAATAGGCACAGAAAGTGTACTCATCGCTACTGTGGGAAATAGTAATGTGTACCTAAAACAGAGGTAAGTAGTAGTATGTAGTGTATGGTACTACTACTACTATTACAGAGCTCTACAGCTAGCAAAAAACGCGGGAGTATTAGTAGTAAGTAAACTAAGTATGGTAGGTATGTAGGTTTCTTTGGTGTAGAATAATACACATACAAAAATATATCTTAAAAAGAGAAAGATGTAAATTTGTGTATTTCTAAAAAAGTTGTGGGGTGCGGCCATAGGCAGACAGACGATGACAACAATCCAACAACCATTTTCATTTCACTCTCTCTCAACATCTCACACATCACGCATGCCGAGCCGCGCGGCACCCGCTAAACCTACGATCATGTCATTCTTCGAGCGGATAGCCGCCCGATCGGAATCCATTAATTCCCTCCTTTGCGTGGGCCTCGACCCGCACACCTCGGAGCTCGCACCCTACTATGACCGCCCGTCGGCTTCTGACGACAACGACGACAACGACGACGACGACGTCGACCGCCGCGACGAGGAGCGCGCCGAGGCGGCGTACCGATTCTGCGCCAGGATCATCGACGCCACGTACCCCCACGTCGCGTGCTACAAGCCCAACGCTGCTTTCTTCGAGGCCCTGGGTCACAGGCGGGGGATGTCCACGCTGCGCAGGGTGATCGAGCGCATCCACGTGCGCCACGGCGACGGCGACGGCGACGGCGACGACGGCGACCGGGCGCCGGTGCTCCTGGACGTCAAGAGGGGCGACATCGGATCCACCGCCGAGGCGTACGCGGACGCTTGCTACGAGCTTGGCGCGGACGGCGTTACGCTGAGTCCTCTCATGGGATGGGACAGCGTCCGGCCCTTCGTCACGGGTGAGTGAGCAGCGAGCGAGCGTGGGAACTACATTACCCGGAGAGGTGTTTTGTCGTCGTGTTCTGCAGTTCTCTCCGAGGGCCGATGCACTCTTCGGGGAAGGGGCGCGGGGGGGGGGAGGGATCCGAGCGTTTTATTTCGTTTCACATCCCTATGTATATCATTTCCTGTCCGTCGATGATTATAGACATATATTTGCTACTCTTGATTTTGAGCCTGGCAGCTCAATGACGACAACGCATATAATCACCAAGATCTATGAGACGAGAGAGAGAGAGAGAGAGAGAAAGAGAGAGAGAGATGAAACCGCACCTTGTTTTTATTCATTGTTTTCGTCTTCGATCGATCCGAATCGAATCATCTCACCTGTCGTCCAACCATTTATTTTTTACGCCATATCCCCATATCCCTCTCCACGACAAAAAACGAAACGACAAGGCAAATATTCCGACAGGGGCGCGTTCGTCCTTTGCAAGACGTCCAACCCCGGATCGAACGACATCCTCGCGCTGCCCCTGCGGGGGGAGGACGGCGCCCTCTTCGAGAGGATCGCGCGACTGGCCGACGAGTGGTCGCGCAGGGCGGAAACCGAATCTCCCTCCCACCACCCCGCCGCGCCGTCCTATTCCTCGTCCCCGTCCCCGCCGCCGCCGCCGCCAAGGCTGGGATTGGTCGTTGGCGCGACCGACCCCCATGCCCTGTCCAGGGCGAGGAAGGCGGCGGGCGAACGGACGTGGATCCTCGCGCCAGGCGTAGGGGCCCAGGGCGCCGACCTTGATGACGCCTGTCGGGCGGGGCTCAACGACGACGGCACGTGCCTGCTCGTGCCCGTGTCCCGGGGGGTGAGCTCCGCGTCCGATCCCGGGGAGGAGGCGCGCAGGCTGAAGGACGGGATCAACGCCGCGAGGGCCGCGATCGCGAAGAACGGGAGGCGCGAGGAGAAAGGAAGACGGACGACGGCCGCGGCGGCGGCGAGGGGGGGGGACGACGATGACGACGGCGGCGGAAGGACGACGACGATGGCGCCGTACCAGAGGGAATTCCTGGAATTCAGCCTGGGGGAGGGTGTGCTCAAATTCGGATCGTTCGTGCTTAAGAGCGGACGCACGTCGCCGTACTTTTTCAATGCGGGATTGTTCTCGAGCGGGAGCGCGCTGCACAAGCTCGGCAGGAGTTACGCCTCCGCGATCATGGATTCGGAATTGTGAGTGGTGGGGCTTCGTGTGCCAGTTTGTGTCTTTGTTTTTGCTCAACGTCCAGGCTGCAGCGTCTAATCGTTTGATTCTCATTCGGATTCTCTCGCATTCGCCATCCCTCCTCGCTTTTTCATGGGAAAAATAAATCAATGGGCGTTTCCAGGGTGGACGAGGATGGCAAGGTCAAGTTCGACGTGGTCTTCGGACCCGCGTACAAGGGCATATCCCTCGGCGCGGTCGTTTGCGCCGCCCTGTACAGCGACTTTGGCATCGACGCCGGCTTCGCATACAACCGCAAGGAGGCCAAGAATCACGGCGAAGGGGGGATATTGGTGGGATCGTCAATGACGGGCAAGCGCGTGCTCATCGTCGACGACGTCATCACGGCCGGTACGGCCATACGCGAATCCTACGACCTGCTTGGGTCCATCGGCGCGACTCCCGTTGGTGTGGCGATAGCATTGGACAGGGCCGAGAGGGTATCGTTGGACGACCCGCTGTCGGCAGTGCAGGCCGTGGCTCGCGACATGGCTATCCCCGTGATCTCAATCGTGGCCCTACCCCAGCTTCAGGAGTATCTGAGATTAAGTCCGGGGTACGGTGAGGACGTGTTGAAGCAGGTGAAGGAGTATAGATCCAAGTACGGGGTTTAAGAGGACGTCGAGGCAGAGGAAAAAATCCCGCCATCACCTCTTTCATGCCCCGGTTCGGCGTTGGTTCGGCGTTTTATTCCGGCTCCCATCTTATTGGTCTGAAAAAACGTCTTTCAATGCGTGCAGTAAAATAGATCCTTCATAATATTGGATAAAATCCCTTTTTCAGCTCAACAAGTTGATTGTTGCATTATCGTACCTTCCCCTTTCGAGAAGGAGCCGTTGGACGGGTACCATAGATGCTGGGAACGAAGATAGCCCAATTCGAAGGGGGTGAAAGGAGAGATGATTTGAGGTTTGAGATTTGTGCAACTTCACGTAGGAAGTCTAACTTAGACATATTGGCGCGGCCCTACTACTACCTCGATCCTGCCCATCCAATGATATTTATTATGGTAGGCCAGGAGGCAAGAGGTAACACGCAACACCAGTCTTCCGCGTTCTCCACAGCAGTCACAATCGTTGTTTCTCATGACGACTCCATCAGAAGAGTCGTTAAGGATCGTTCTTGCATCCATCCTCCTCAAAGATGGAAGCGACGACGAAGGCGTGGTCGACGGCATTGACGGTGCGTTTGTGCCACATCGCATCAGATGATTTTCGTATTTTTTCGCTAGAACTCACTATTGATCTCTCAACTTCCTCAAGGCGATATCGTCTCCTACCTCGCGGGAATGATCCACGAAAGTGGTTTGGACGATGTAGGTGATTCCATAGGACCATTTTTAGAAGGCTACGGCTGCGATGACATGTTGATCAAAGCTTGCGGGACGGCTGTGATGCAGTGCGCCAATGGCAATCGGAGCAATACTAGAAGCTACGAAGTGCAACCCGAGGCGGTGAAATTGAAGCAAGGTATCGTATCCTTAAGTTCCGTTCTAACGGATCAAAGCGAGGCTGAAATAGATGCCAATCGTTACATGTGGGGTCAAGACAAGTAAGTATTTCAGCTCGTGATAAAGTGTCGGCATATTCAATCATCATTCCATCTGTTCCTTTACTAGTATTTTGGTGACGTTTCTTTCACAACAATGCCAACCAACCTACCCTGCAGCAAAATCGCGGCCATGACAAATCAAACTCGTGACGCCCACGATTCCACTGTGTCTTCGAAGGATAAGAGGAAATCACGAAAGGAGCTCGAAGCTGCTAGGAGGGAATACGAGGAGAAAATGGCAATATTACAGGCTGAAGAAGATAGGGGCGTCGGAAAGGCTTCTGTCAGTAACATGATCATACCAGACTACAGGTCAGGGAAAAACGAAAAGGATATTAATGTCAGGAATGTTTCGCTCAGCTTAGATAATGGCACACCACTGCTAAATGATGGAGAGTTGAAGTTCGCACATCGAAGGAGGTGTGAGTAAATCAATGCCAATTTATGCAGCTATCAAATCATCAAAAAATCTTATGAACATTTATCTTATTAAGATGGTCTCGTGGGCAAGAACGGGGTCGGGAAGACTACACTACTAAAAGCGATCGCGGCATTTGAAGTGGAGAATATGCCTCGCCATCACCGCATCTTGCATGTTAGGCAAGAGATTCAGGCGTCAGGTGGGGATATTAGTGTGCTTCAGGCAGTAATAGATTCGGATGTCGAAAGGAATACTCTGATTGAAGAGGAGAAAAAATTGCTTCAACGACTCGAAGGGAACGGGGTCAAGACTGATGACGGGGTGTCAGTGAAAGCCAAGTTGGACAAACTAAAGGCTCTAAGGAAGGATTATGTGAATGATGCGGATGCAACATTTAACGCTGATATCAAAAGGTTGGATGAGGTTTACGAGCGGTTGCAGATCCTCGGCGCGGACGCTGCCGAAAGTCGGGCCGGTATGATCTTGACAGGTCTGCAGTTTACTCCATCTATGCAAAACGGTCCAACATCAGCCCTGTCGGGTGGCTGGAGAATGCGAGTAGCGCTTGCAGCTGCATTGTTCATTGAACCAGACCTTCTCATGTTAGATGAGCCGTGAGTTTTTCTATTCAATTAATTCATTCTTTGGTGTGCATTGTTTATGACGATTATTTTTGCTCGTGGTTGATTCTGCAAAAGGACCAACCACTTGGATCTCGAGGCAGTACTTTGGCTTGAAAGCTATATGCAGTCATATCGCCATACCTTGATCGTCGTTAGCCACGACCGAAGCTTCCTCAATGAAGTTTGTACAGACACTATTGAGTTCAAGAACAGAACGTTAACCTACTACAAAGGTGATTACGACACATATGTGCGGACGTCGGAAGAAAATGTTAAGAATCTGATGCGTGTTTACCAAGCATATCAGGATAAAAGAGCTCATATGATGGAGTTTATCGATAAATTTCGAGCAAGCGCCAACAGGGCCAAGCTCGTACAGAGTCGCATCAAGGCTGTGGAAAAGATGGACTTGGAGGCTCCCGAACCAGTGGTAGTAGAGCAACTGTGGAGGTTTTCTATCCCAAATCCAGAGCCGATCGGTCGGCCAATCATATCCATCGACGATGTGTGGTTCGACTATACAGTTGTGGATGAAGCATCAGGATCTAAAAAACCAAAGGAGGAGTGGATACTGCAACAGGTTAATTTTGGTGTTGATTTCGATTCAAGGATAGGAATTCTCGGTCGTAAGTTTCACACTATCATTTTGAACCATTGTTTTGCAGTAATGCACGATCTCATCTCTCCGTGCCTGGACAGCTAACGGTGCGGGTAAATCAACGCTGCTAAACCTCATAATGGATCGATTGAAGCCCACTAAGGGCTCCATATCTCGAAATGGTAATCTACGAATCGGACACTTCACCCAACACAGTGCAGATAAATTCAATCTGCATCTATCCGCAGTTGAAAATATGCTTAATCTTTTTCCGGGTTCAGAGGTGAGCGCTCCTATTTGGTATTTGCGATCTCATCATTGAAGTTTATGCAATCACAGCCACTCTATCGCGCCCTGTCGCTTGTCATCGCCGCCTCTCTCTCTCTAGGATCAAATAATGCGATCCTTTTTAGGGAAGTTTCAGATTCAGGGGACTGACTCCGTTAAACCGATGATGATGCTATCTGGAGGACAAAAGAGTCGTGTCGCGTTTGCGTCGCTAGCCTATCAAAAACCTCACGTTATAATTATGGATGAACCGACAAACCACTTGGACATGGAGAGTATCGATGCACTCGTTGACGCTGTGAAGGATTTTCGTGGCGGCTTGATGGTCGTGAGTCACGACCAACATTTCATCACACATACTTGCAAGGAGCTGTGGGTGGTAGGAGCTGGAAAAGTCAATAGGTTCCGTGGAGACTTCAATGACTACAAGAAGGAGACATTGCAGAGAACGGCCAAGCGTGTCGCTGACAGTGTCAGGAGTTTGAGCACAATCAACAACTAGCACCATCTCAAGGCGTGCCATCAGCCGCCTCTTCCTCGGCTAGTGATTCTTACCGGCTCTAAAAACAGTTAGGTTGGACTGGGAGACTGCAAAATTCTACTGGTTAGATTGAATATATGTGTCAGTGGGATACTTCCGCGCATTTGTCTGACAGAGTTCCGACCTGAAATTTATATCAAAACTGTTTTGATGAAATTGACTTGTTGAGTTACAGATCTACAGTTTCACTAAGCTATGAGCGGACAGCACCTATTATTGCCTTGCAAACAGGCATGCAACATCTTATGACGATGCACTAGCTTCTCTCTTCATCTTGTCCAGAAGCCGAACTTCTCTCTCTTTGATCCGCTCCTCCCTTGCTTTATTTAATGCACGCTGTTTCAAGTCACGTATCCTTTTCTTTTTCATTTTCTGTTCTACAGCAAGGAAGAACTTAGAATAGATATGCTTATCTTCCGTGGAGCCATTCAATTTTCGCCTTGCCTCTCGCTCTTTCGGTCCAAGATAATCCATATCTGTGAGTTTCCGTACGCCAGAGTTGACCTCATCAAGTTCCGTCTGAACCAAGGCTCGGTGCTCACTGAGCAAAGCGACGAGACGATTGGCAGTCTCCTTGGTGTTCCACTCTGGGCCGCCGTACTTGGTTATCAAACGGTTTAACTCGATTATCATTGCCTGCAGCATCTCGCTCGAGAAGTTATAATCGGCTTCAGCATTAGGGCGATCGTTGACAGTTTTCAAACCCTTCTTGTTTACGATCAACTCGGTCCAAATGCAACCCCATGCTTCTTCGTCAATGACATATTGACCCATTCTGTTATCTTTCAACAATACGTTGGCGATTTTTGCTGTCTCTGCAGGTCCTTCGGTATAGTCTCGAAGCTTTTCGGCGGATATAACTGCTACCGGTTTGCAGCTACCTTTTATCGGAGCACTCGTGCAATGGTATTGATCAAACCAATTGTCACAAGCAGCAGGTAAAGGCCCTCCGCTGCAGTGCGGATCATAACTTGGTGTGACAACTGTGTCCGCCCCAACGACGAGATCATAGCTGAGCTCACCGCCCCAGCAACTGATACTGTCGCCTACAACGTTGCACCTTGGGGCAGTATACTTTACAGGCATCATTACCATGTACCAGTGCAAAGGAGTTGTAATCTTGTGCGTGAACATGTCGCGCATTAAGCCGTCTTCCATCTGCAGAGTTGGAAGAAATGTTCGTTCACACGCGGTTGAGTATATACGCAGACGGAATAGAGGGGAAGATCTGGGGAAGAAAGACAAGGTTTTTCGGGGAATCCAACCCCGGAGCAGTGAGAGGGCTTCGGACGACTAAGACTCACCCAGTAGTCGATAAACCATCTGAGTAAAAAGAGTTGCCAGATAATTCAACAACAGAATGGTATTAGTGTTGCCGTGATGAGCACTGAATCGAGTAAGACGAATAACTCACCCATACCAAAGTATTTCATCAATAACTCTTAAATCTCTCCATTCGAACCAATCCTAACACACCAAAATCATCAATTGAGCATGGCGAAGCGACAGCGATACAAACAACAGCGGACTTATATTGAAGAAGCTCTCACCTCAAGCGGAGGTCGCTCGCTGTACAACTTATCAAGGTGTAAGTTCGCTTCCTCCCAAGTTTTGGCGTAACCAATGTCCCAGAGAATATCGTGATATTCGTTCATCGATTTGCGAATGTTACGAACCATCAGAACGACCTGATCGGCCGCGTCCTCCCAGCCCCAGACTCCCTCATGGTGGGGATAGTTGGTCTTGATGAACGGATGGTTGCTCATTCCGAGTCCCCAAAAATCCCAATCATCCTTGGCGGGCCACCCCGTCAGCGCCTCCATCTGCAGGAAAATCATGCGCTTGTCACCGGATGGGTAGCCAGCAATAATTGTCTTGTGAAAATCGATGTTTGCTGGAACGTCGTATTCGGGAAGTTCCCATTCACAATTGCCGCCACCGAGGTTGATGGTAAGAGCGCGTCCATCGGCAATGCTGAGAGAATGAGGGATGTGCAAGCTGAATGAACCACCAGACGGAGTAGCCCCGCGTCGAATATGGTTATGTTGGGAGGTAGGAGGCTGGGATTATACATCAGAAGAAGACAAAGAAGGTGATCTTTTGTTGTTAGACGGAGTAGGCGTTATCCGAAATGACCCTATGAACACTGAAATGACAGAGCAAAACTCACTTCTGACGACAATTCACCATTTAGGATCAACGCCGCTGCTGCCAGCCCTAGAAGGACGGGAGCCGTCGAGTAAGGAGCCCTCGAGTAAGGTGCTTCGTTTGTTGTCTCCGAGCCGTCGGATGCCCTGCGCTTCTTCTTGGGTGGAATTTTTTTACCTTGTCTGGTCATGACTGTGTTTAACTCGAGTAAGTTTTTGTGATAGGCCGCCGAACTACGGATAATATCAATAATCTCATTGAATGACCTGCTGAATGACCTCGCTCGGCCTATCTACGATATCCAAAATGTCTCTCTCTTTCAGCATGCATGGTGTGTATGGTATGAACTTGACATCATGTTATTTCGTGACCTCTTTTGTGACCTCATTGGTGCGAACCCGAGATACATTTTTGTTTGCTTGTGTCTCATTGACCTTGTGACCAACTTTTCTTGATTTGTGCGGACCTTTTTGTCTTTTGCTTGTCTTACGAATGTCAGAACGACCAACAGGCGAATTTACGAATGTCAGAACGACCACCGATGTTTAGGCGCAGGGGTCTCTCGTCTCCCCCACATGGGTAGTACCAGGACTACGCGCTACCATACGTAGAGCCTGGGACTACCCATCTGTGTAAGTAGAGGCGCGGTCATTTTACGGAAAAGTCCATTTTAAGGAAATTTTGTACTGGGCAATGTCCCTGGTATGTTTCTACGTAGGACATCCTGTAGGAATTAAAAAGATTCCTCGCAGCACTAGTGCCACGGCACTACCTCGTGGTTTCTTTGCTAGAGTAGGAAGTCTGACGTTCGTCGTGGGAACTACCGCCGCCGGCGGCGACAACGGATCGTCGTCGTCATCTCCCCCCCGTCGCGTCGTGGGTGTGGAAAAGATGAACGACGGCGACGACTACTATGATGCCATCTCCCTCGGCGATGGCGTGAGGGTATACGAGCACACCGTGGCGAGCGTGCCCGACGGGGTATCGGACGGCGACATGCTGTCGACGGCCACGGCCTCCCTGGTGGGCTTACACTGCGCCATGACGAAGGTGGAGGAGGTGGGCGGCGGGAGCGACGATGCGGTGTTTTACTCCGGCAAGGTGATTATGCGATGAATTGAATTATCAAGATATTTGCATAACCGTGGTACATATCATCATTCATGCGTGCATTGGCTTGAATTTTTTCCGCTCGGTTCTTCAGGCAGTTGTCTTGGGTGGAAATGGCCATGCATGTTTCCTTGCAGAGTGAATTCGTTCCCACGAAGTACCGTGAGGATACATCCATGTTTACATTTCAACCTTCGAAGCAGATAAAAATTGCTTACTCAATACTTTGGTGTTTGCTTCAATGCAGTGGACTGGCCACGTTAGGAATCGATGTATCTCTTGTTAGTACCAGTGGAGTAAAGACTAAGAACAAGGAAGGTATGTGACACTTGTTGTTCAATTTGGCAACACACTGTCGTGTTTGCCATTGACTCTACCCATTGACTAAATGTCCAACAGTAAAAGTAATGCAGCCGGCCGTTGAAAGTGGTGATGATGAAGTAGGATTCGAAGAGCCATAGGTCGATTCGACTCTCTCATCGATACGATATCGAACGAGCAGAGAGGAATGATCATCACCGAGGAGAACCCCGCCGGAGGATCAAGTATGCTTCAGCTACTAAGATCCAGACATCAATGTTACAAATACATGTCAAACCTGACCCAATCGCAACAAATAGTAAAGAACGACGGCGTCCTCTTTGGACCCGGAAAGGCTAACTCATACGTGAAATCCATAGAATCGATGTCCTACGATAAGTGCCAGAACCTCATTCCATCGCCGGGCTTTGGCCCGTCCACTCTCCAAATACTATTGGAGAATAACATCCTATTCTCCGCCAAAAGTACCAAACCGACAGCCATTAGAGGGTGGGAGTTGAAAGATTTTTGGGAAGAAACCTCTTGGCCACGGGATAACTCAGGTACCGGCGTCCGTTTTGGGTTGCCCGTGCCAGAGGAGGAAGATTTGGACGAATCGTTCCGAATCGAGCAACTGCAACTTCAAATCCGGCGCACCCGTGTCGGCAGCGAAGGAGGGATGGACGAAAAAGAAATGCAAAGGCAGTCCACGGTGGATAATCAAAATCCATATGTCACACAAATTGTGGGTGTGGAAGGCTTGGCGGAGATAATCATTTCGAAGCGACAGAATTGCATCGTTTTTGTTGCTATGCAATCCTGTTGGACGTGCAAGAGTATTAATACAATGTTTACAAAGATGGCACGGCAAGAACGTGTCGGGGGCGAATTGTTGTTCATCAAGGCAGATGCAACCGGCGCCTAGGGCAAGGCGTTGGGGAAACAACTTGGGATTGTTGCCGTTCCGTCGTTTGTCCTTTTCCGTAATGGCATAAGGTACGATGCAGTTTTTATGTCGAAGCTTCCTTCGGATCGATTGGATAAAGCCATCAGGGACTTGGAAGCTGGTGAAGATTTTGACACTTCGTTGGTAGAAGAGGAGAACGATTGAAACAACATTTCATCACAGTGAATTATCAAGAGATTAAATGACCTTGGTTCATAACATTCTGAATTGGCTCAAGTAAAAAATCGAAGCTGATTGAACACAATAGAGACTGGTTTGCATAAAAAATGACCATTAAAATGTGTTGATTATACCACTAGACAAACTTAATCATTGTTCTTGAAATGGCTGACCGGATGAGGCAATATGAGGATATGTGGAGTCGTATCCATGTCATTATCACAAACTCATCTCATAGAGCGCTGCCACCTCAGCTGCCCTGTTGCGAGCTCATCATCGATGTCTTCGCAATCTTCTCAATCCTATTGTTACCCTGGTGTATCCTCTGTGCCGCGAGAACGACATCAGAGTGTGCCCGCTTATTCTGGACCATGTGACGTGCTACGCTTGGGGAAAGAAAGTTTCCTAGACCCATGCATTCATTGAGTAACTCCTTGCTTGTCAACGCAGGTGTTGCATTCCTAAGCAAGAATCTGAGCCTGCAAACGTCAGAAAGCCATGTCCGGTAGAAGAGATGCTGTTCCAGCCGAGTGTACCACTTCAATTGTGCATCATCATAGGGAATCATGACTAACTGGCTGAACTTGGAAAATTGCACTCGAGGCTGGGCAGACAAAGGCACATCATACTTGATGTCTTGACTCTTTGATACGATTCTTGGTTTGGAAGGGAAATCAACGTAATGTGTAGAGGGGGGTACGTCGGCTGATTTTGGTGACCATCATGATGAGATTTTCCATTCGCGATGACACGTTATGATTGGGCTCGGGGCAAGGCATACCATTAATCGGCAGCGCCGGGAACGAGCCC
>JALLAZ010001105.1:0-10264 GCA_036939755.1 Stephanodiscus triporus | reverse complement strand
TTACTTATTTTAGCAAATCGTACTTAATCAAGTATTTTGGGTGCCCTGGGAGCCAGTTTGGTATTTAATTTTATTAATGAGTGTCTTGGTGTAGATAAGAAGAAGTAGATACGATAGGGGTAATGTTGTATCTCAAAAGTAGGAGTTTGTATTTTCCCATTTCACTATCGCCGATGTCGGTATCTAGGCTTTTCTCGTTTCCCCTTTCTCGAATACGATACTATTTTTTGCTTTAGTATCAGGTGGACTAAGAAGTGACTTTAATTTTTAGTGTTGTGGTTTTGGCGGGTTCCACTTCCTGCCAACCGCACACCACACCACACACCACCGAAGAGATGGCGCGACATCCTCCACTCTTTATTCCAAAAAAAATACTCCTATTAAAATAAAAGGCCGTCGGAGTGAGGGAAAGAGAGAGGGCGGCGAAGCGGCGCGTATGGGAGGAACGAACGAAAAATGACGGACGTCGGCGCATCGTCGCCCCTGAAGGCGTGCCTGATCGCGCCGTCCTTCGGCCCGTCGTCCCCCCCGCCGGCGTCGGCGTTGGCGTCGCGTCGAAGGTCGCGCGCCGCGTCGTCGTCGTCGTCGTCGTCGTCGTCGTTCGTCGATCCCCCCGGCCCCCGATCGAACAACATCGACGACGTCGTCGTCGTCGCGAACGACGACGCGGCGGTGAGGGAGGAGTACGAGAGGGCGAGGCGGACGCGTGACCTCGAGCGCGAGCGCCTCGTGCGCGACGAGCTCCTCGTGGGTCGGGACGCGGCCGTGCGCAGGATGTTGTCAACGACGACCGCGACGACGACCACGATTATCCCGCGGCCCCTCCTATTTCCCCGTCTTCCCCCGAATCACGACGACGTCGACGCTCCCGTCCGTCGAAAACGCGGACGGGAGGACGTCGCGGCGGGGGACGAACGCGACGACGACTGCTACGCGCTCGCGATCAGGTCGGCGTCTTCGACCGCGACGACGACGACGACGACGACGACGCACCGCCGCACCCTGCCGATCGAGGGATCCCACCCGCCCCGTCCGAAGTCGTCGTCGTTGGTATTCCTCCGATCGATCCTCGCCGTGGAGGACGAGCCAAGCCTCGCGTACGTTCCCTATTTCGGGGACGGGGACAACGAGGACATATACTCGGAACTGTTCGACACGACGGAACGGGAGAGGCTGTACGAGTTCGGGCCAAAATACGCGGAGGAGGAGACGCTCGGAACGATCGACGACGTGCTCAGGTCGATGGCAAGGAGGGAACCGAGGTCGTTCGGGGACCCGATCGCGTTGGATCGCATTCACCACGTCCTTTCGGAATTGGCGGACGTCGACCTGGTAAGGGTTCGTCAGCGTCATTCTCTATGCTTCGCGAAGGTGGAGATGAACGGTGAAACGTCCGACGATGCGAAGGCTTCGACGGATGAGGACCGACCGAGGAACGGCAACAGCGGCGGCAGCGGACTCGCCTCCTCCCCGTGCTGCGGCGGTCGCAGTAAGAATTCGGACGCGCCCGTGGCGGTGCCCTACGAGAGCATCATGGATTCCTACCGCAACCTATTCTGCCGGAGGTGCTTCACGTACGATTGCAACGTCCACGGAAATCTCCCGAAGGCAAACATCGACCTGCTCGGGGAGTTGGCCGTGCAGAAGGAATTGGACGGGCACTGGAAGGAGGTGAGCGAGGGACACCATCCGTGTTTGTAATTTTTCATCGATTTCGTCGTATTAATCCACGTTGCTTTTTTTTGGCCAAGTTGGACAAAGACATTGATGTTGCCTATCGAGAGCCAAAACGTAACGGAAAGCTTCAACACGATGGAAAGAACGTACCTCTCACACCCGCCCAGCAATCGATATGCAGACGTGCGTATCACATCTTTCGGGGAGATATCGAGAAGGTTGCCGAGACGATCGGGGCCGCGCCGGGCTCTGTCAGAGCCTACGTAAAGTCAAAAAAGATTGATCCGCTGCCCCCGAATCGATTCATCAACACACAGCTGTCGTCGAGCAAAAAGAACGGAAAAATCTCATACACTTCGATGAAGAATTACAACCCAAAGTGGCTCCGGCGCATCCAGAGCAAGATCATCCATCCGGGGTTCTTGCCCTGCGATCACGACGAGCCGTGCAACGACGAAACATGCAGCTGCGTCCAGAACGGATTCTTCTGCACGAAGCACTGCGGATACGCTAACAAAAGTCCCAACTTCTTCCGGGGTTGCGCCTGCAAGGCCGGCGATTGCCGCACGAATGCATGTCCGTGCTATGCGGCGAGGAGGGAATGCGATCCCGACCTATGCCGCACGTGCCTCGCGTGTTGCGATCCTCCCGGAGCACCCGCTACCGGCGATGGACAGAGGTGTCGCAACGACAACATCAGCATGAGGAGGCACACCCACACGTTGATCGCCGAGTCCGACATTAAGGAGGCCGGATTTGGACTCTTCACGAAGCGATCACTGAAGAAGGGAGACTTTGTGCTTGAGTATGTGGGTGAACTAATCTCGCAGGAAGAAGCCGAAAGACGTGGGGTTATTTATGACAAAATGAATATGAGGTCAGTGCGTAATGAATATGGCACTGCTTTGTTGCTTGTCTATCAGTGCAATATTATGTGTTCGTATTAATCCATGTGTTGATTTATCAGCTATCTATTCAACCTGAGCTCTGACTTGGTGATTGATGCTACAAGAAAGGGAAACAAAGCTCGGTATGCCAACCACAGGTGAGCTAATTCGCTTCGCACTTCGGAATTCTATCGTGATATCCCATGTGGACTAATTTTATGGTTTCGTATAGTTCCACACCGAACATAGAACCAAGGACGGTTTTCGTTAACGGAGACCAGCGAATAGGCTTTTATGCAAAACATGACATTGATGCACAAAGCGAGGTAAGTAACTAAGAACCGTGGCCTCACTAACCTGCTCTTGATTTGGATACTAAACTGCATTGACCAATACACCCTTTCAAGTTATACTTTGATTATCGATACGATGATAAAATGGACAATGAACTCATTTATAAACCAGATCATTCAGTCAACTTTGATTGGATGAAGAAGAACGATGACAAAAGGAAGAAACATCCAAAGAAAGAGAAATCTTAAAATCTGAAGAACAATATTATTCTTAATTGCTACTGGAGCAAGGGCTTTAAAGTTGAGCTCATATTCTCATTAGCCCGCTACAGACTAATAAAGTAATGTGTCATCCATGTATCGCACAGTGTCATTTTCGTCTTGGAATTAAAATGGGTGGGGTTAAAACATCCAATTTTTACGATAATTACACATTAATCTCCAAACAGATATTTTGTCCAATGCTTCAAGTCGCAGAATTTAGAATTGTTCTCTTTGTTCTCGTCAAATCTGGGCAATCCCAACCTGTTCTTAAGCCTCAGATCATCCTCCAAACGCTTCAACTCTGCCGTCTCCTTCAATAGCCTCAATTTTTTTTCATCCTCTGCCTTTTTCATCAATTCTTCCAAGTTCAATCGTGCCTGCTGTTGTTGCTGCTGGTGCCGTTGTTGATCCTCTAGTTTTTTTCGCGCCCTTATTTGTGCTTCTTCCCTCTCTTCTTCGTCCCTTTTCTTCAATCGCAACTCTCGACTTCGGACCAGTTCACTCCTTCGTTTAAGACGTGCTAGTTCGGCATCGCTCATTTGTTTATCATTGACAATATCATGCAGTACTTCCTTGTGCTCTTTCTTCACCACGGGTCTTCTATGGATTACGGGCAATATTTTTTTGGCTGTTGCCTTGCGCTGTCGGTTTTCTCTTACCAATTTCATCCTATACGCAGCCTTATTGATAAGATTATCCCTGGCAATGGAAGCCTCGTTCCTACGTCTAGTTGGGCGTTTTATTTTGTTGTCGGTTTTGATGTGGACTCGTAGCATTCTTGAAAGGACGTCTTCTGCGTACATGCACTTTTGTTCTACCTCACTTCTTGTCTTTTCCATGACAAGCCTCTCCGCATGCATTGCAAGTTGGAGAAGTGTTCGCGAGTGGGCCGTATGCGCAGCGGAGCGATGATCCTCATCATTCATTTTTTGCATTTCTATCAAACGTTGGGGAAGATCGTCCTTCTGAGGCCGCTCTCCCTCGAGATTCAAGATATTATGAACATCTGACGACGATGAGTACGATGATAGCGAGGATGAGTCGCCGGGCTGCAAATCGTCAGTAGCTTCTATTGGTGGCGGGTCTGTTACTACCACGGGTACAGGTAGCGGGTATGTCACTATCACTGGTAGCGGATCCGCTTCGGCTGTTCGGATCACTTGATCATTTACATCCGGCGTGCGTTTGTCGACATTCGCTGCAATCAATGACTCAACTTCAAGCGGAAGATAGTTCGACATGACGCAAACTAGATACCGGAAATATGTGTTTAAGATTGAAAGAATCAATACAACAAATATCTAACATCTTTGCCGCTCACCGGTGTATGAACGACCACATGACACGGATACTGCGTATCGCTCCAATCCTGCATCCTGAAAAGTGACCTTAGATGGGCATGTGATTGGCATCTCGTGACCAAAGCCGCACTGTCCATCCTCATTCATGCCTGGTAGGAATCATAGGCCACAATAGTTCATACAGATTGACTGGACGTCATAGCGGAGAGCGATCGTTCACATCAGACTTACCCCACATGTACAAGTTTCCGGATTGCGTGACTGCCGCCGTGTGGAAATTTCCGCAGCTCAACGCTACGACTCCCTTCTGCGTCAAACATGGTACCGGCGAAAGGCAAACATCGGACGAGGCCTCATCGTCGTTGTCATATTTCGCCGCTCCGCTGACTTGCCCGTGAGCGTTCCACCCGAAGCCGTACACATCCCCATCGCCCGTCGCGACGAGCGTGTGCGCCGATCCGCAGGCCACCGTCGCGAGGGGGACAAGGTCGGATAGAGCCTCGACGTAAGTCGGCCGGTCGCGGCACCTCTCGTCGCCAGTGCCTAACCTCCCAGACTGTCCCCAGCCCCACGTGTACAGCGATGCATCGTTGGACGATATCGCGGCGCAGTGATTGTTGCCGCACGATAGCTCCTTGAACGCGACGGACAATGCGAGACCTCCCCTAACGCTAGTTTGTATGATGCGGAATCCGCTGTTGTATTTCTCCTTGGTCCCGTCTTTGCGACATGCAGCCCCAATGCCGAGTTGACATGCATCGTTCGCGCCCGCGGTCAGGATGGTGCCATCCCGCCTTAGGATGCAAGTGTGTTTCTCTCCACATGCCACCGCCACGACGTCGGCCATCGACGAATCGTCTACCAAGAGTAGCTTTCTAGGATGAGGATTCGCGGTTCCCCTCCTGGCGCCATTCCCGCCACCCGATATAATTTGCGGCCTCCCGCTGCCACGATCGGTAGTACTACTGTAAGAAACACCGAATGCTTCGTTGTCGGGTCCGACGCCCAACGCCCCATGCACATTACTTCCCCAGCCGTAGACATCTCCCCTCGAACTTATGGCGCATGAATGTCCCATCCCATGGGCTACGTTCGTTGCGTCCTCGACTTGGACCCTGCCTATGGTGCAAGACGATCCGAACTTGCCGGACCGCGACGCTCCTCCTCCTCCTCCGCGGCGCTTCTTCTCGCCTCCGCCCCATTCCGCCCCTCTCCGTCCCTGCCCTCCTCCCCAGGAGTAGGCGTCGAATTTTTCGGTGATCGCGGTGGTCCCATCCCCGCTTCCGGACGCGACGACGCGAATCGCGTTGGAGCCGTCCTCCCCCGCGAGGATCGTCGAGCAGCACAACGCCAGCCTAATCGGTGCCGTTTGCACCCGAACTCCAACCGGAATGCACCCGAGCGCGTCGTTGGCGGTGCTACCCCACACGTAGACGCTCGATTGATATGCTCGCATTCGTACGGCGCGGATGGCAGAGAGGGGTGGAGGGACGTTCGGCGTCGGTCGGTCGGACGCCGCCGGGGCATGGACCGAACGTGGGGGAGCGTTTTGCGATTTTGAAATTGAAAAAATAAAAAAATGCCAACAGAGCTCACAAAAAGGCGGGAAAGAGAACCATAGGAATCAATATGCATTAACGGCCGTACGACTGCTCGAACGGAAACCTCGAGATCCCAGATTAGTTTAACACCATGAGACCATGAACCAAGACGGCGGCGGCGATACCGACCTTTCCACGCCCCTGTTGGAGGAGAATTGCGTCAACGTCGACGGCGAATCGGCCTCAACGTCGTCCGCGTGCCGGAATCGAATCGCGGGCATCGCCTCGGCCTCGACGGACGGGGGGGTCACCCTCCACGGCGAATCCTTGGACCTGCGCCACGCGTTCCTCCCGGGGGGCGTTATACTCGACGGCGACGCCGCCCCCTCGCGGAAGAGGGCGGATGAGGAGGAGGAGGAGGAGGAGGAGGAGGACTCAGTCGATGGGGCGGGAGGGCCGAGGGGGATGGCAGGGGCGTCGTCGCTGTCCCTCGGCTCCTTCGTCACGACCGCCGGGACCCGTCCCCCCCACGCCGCGTCGGACATCGCGAGGAGGGCGATAACGTCGCTCTCGAGGACAGGACGATCGCTCTATCGGGCGGCGCGACGTCTCGTCGTTACGTCCCGACGTGCCCCAAGGACGAGTCGCACGGATGTTATATGCCGTAGGTCGTCACTCTCCGGCTCGTCGTCGACGCCGGCCCTCGCGAGGCGACTTATCCCGGCCCTCGTCCTCGCGAATCACGCGCTGTTCTACCGCGCCCAGACGCTGCCCATGTGGAACCTTTCGTACGCGATCGACGTCGACGTTGCCGCGAGCGCCGACACGGCCAAGTCCAGGGCCGCCGCGGACGTATTGAACCTCCCCCATCGGTACGAATACAAGAGGAGGGAGAATGTCGTGATAGAGACGTTCACTTACATGGACGCGATACGTAAATTGTGGAAGGGGGATGGATTGGGCGACGCGAGGACGACGTCGAAGGTCGCCGCCGCGATGCTCGTCGTTGCCTCGGGAATATGGCCCCACCTCAAGTTGCTGCTGTTGCAAGTCTGTTGGTTCCTGCCCTTCGCGCACGTCACGAGGCCGGGGGGGAGGGGGGGGGACGGAGACGACGACGACGGCGACGGCGGTGGATATATTCGTCATTCGCGCTCGTTGATGAGCAGGCGTATAACCGGGATCGGGACGACGACCGAGTCCGGCGGCGGCGGCGGCTCCGCCCCGGGATCCGGATGGAGCGTATGCTGCTCCGACGGACGCCGGCGCGAATCCCGAACCCTCCGCTCGCCCTTCCTCCGGACCCTGTCCACGCTTGGGAAGTGGTCGCTGGCGGACGTGCTCGTCGTGTGCATACTCATCGCCGTTCTCCATCTGGACTGGGACGTGCATCCCGACGAGATACGCAGGGGCGTCGAGGACCAGCTACCGACACTGTTGGATTACGCCAGGGGCAAGTTCCCGGACGCCGTCGAGGACTGCACGTCGTTGTTGAAGTACAAGTGCAAGGTCGGGGAGGCGCTTGTGATACACTACCCCGCGTGCTTCGCCTGTCAGACCCTCATCAACAACGCCTTCTCCCATCCAGAGTGGACCGCCGGGGAGGGGAGGGACATATTAGAGGGAATAACGCTCGACGGGGGGGGTTACGCTCAGCTACGCGTCATGGGCATGTCCGGAACGTATTACTTCTGCGCGGCGGTCATCGCCAGCATACTCCTGAGCATGGCCGTGGACGTATTCGACGAGAGAGATAGGGAGCGCGTGGAGGGGGATTTGTTGGATCGCAAGCGTGAGTTCGAGTCCATCCTCGCGGGAGAGGATGGAGGCGGGGTAGGATCGGGGAACGAACTGGAGCTGAGCGAGGATTCGAACGCGGCGCGGCCGTCGGGATCGACATCGCGTGGCGGGGCGTCGGCGTTGGATGGCCCTCCGTCTTCTCCCCGAAGTTACATGTCCGCGACGTCGTCCCGTGCCGGTGACCCGTACGCCAGGCTCGCTGGTGGCGACGCGGGCCGCTCGATGCGACAATCGTACGTGACCCCCTCCCCCACTACGAACTGCGGCCTTCTCAAGCAAGCTCTCCTGCTCTTGCTCTCCGTATCCTCGCTCCCACTCGTTCTATATGCTGTCACCCTCCCGACGATGCAACGCCTCGTCTACGGCGGCGGGCCAATGCTACTCCACGAGGTGCTGGGGATGATCTGGGAGAAGGAATACTCGTTGCTTTCTTTAGTGAAAACTACCGGGGATGCCGGGGGGTGGGACATTTTCCTGATGCTGACCTTCGGGCTGTTCGCGGTCGTGGGACCCGTCCTTCGATCGATATGCTTTTTGCTGCACGTCTTGTTGGGACTGCCGGAAGCGTTGTTGGGCGATTGCATCGAGCGGCCGAGGCGTCGCACGACGTTGCTCTTGGCACTTTATCGGGCGACGTCAACTTTTCGGAGAGCGTTGCTGCCCGTGATAGATGCGCTGGGTGCTTTTTGCTGTTGGGAGGTACTCATCGTCGCCTTCTTCATGATTCAATGGGAAATTCCCTCCATCACGGACACCATCTACCAAGATGAAAGGTGCCAGGAGGCAGACCCTAAACATGGCCGGACATGCATCGAGGTGCAATTTAACGCGATGGACAGCTTTTTGACTGTCGGGGTGGCATGGTTTGTCTTGATTGTGGGAAGCGGAATGGCCATGGCTGTGGCCGTAGATTACAATAGAAAAGTACACCCCTTGGAACAAGACGAAATGAGGTACGAATTCGGCCAGCCGATACCGCGAAGACGAGCCAATTTGAGTCGTGAGAGTGCTTGGTATGGCATCATGACAGGCACGACAAGGCAATCCGGAGGGACTGTAGGAAAACAAGATGACGAGTGTGGCGAGTATTTTTCACCATTGCAACAGCCGGAAGAGGATGGTATGGGGGACAATGGGCTTGAACAAATTGTATTTGTCTGAATAGGATTGAATAGTCATTACTGAGCTGTATAGATGTAGCACTGAAAATTCAGTTTGATCATGATAGCGTACGAGAACTTTGATATGTCGCCCAAAGGGAGAAGAAAGCTGAACGGCAACCTCGTGGATCACAGTTCCATCAGCAAGTTCAACTGAAATCCCATTAGCCAATCTTGAACGAGCTCACGATGTTATCCACGGTCTCCCTCTCCTTGCTGCCCTTCTGCTCGAACTTCACCGCGTTGGAGGTGGTGAGCATAATGTAAACGTCGTTCCCCACCTGATACGACTCTATCAATCCCCTCCTTTCCACTGTCTGGACCCCGCTGCCCGTGACCGTATCGTACTTCAGCACCAGTCGACGACGGGCCATGCACGGGCTCGGCGCGTCCTCCGAGCCGCAATCGACGATCATCTGGGATCTTGAAATCTTCCCCCCCTCGGCCGCAACGCCGCTGCGCACGACGTCTCCCGTCGGACTGAGAACGACGTCCGCGAACCACTGCTTGTTCACGCTCTTCAGGTCGGTGCCCTCAGGAAGGGTGGCATGCAGCACGTACAGCTTGTCGCCGTTCCTCTGATCGACATATTGGATGCCGCCGCCCAACTTATCCAGCTGAAGCCAATCGGTGGGGAAGTCGAAGGCTATGGATATCTGGCCCTTGGGGTAAGATTTCGGTGCCTCGACGTACCCCTCGTATCGGGTGAGGAGTTTGGTCAGGCCGAGCGGGCGGAGGGAGGGCAGGCCTCCGGATCTGTAGGCGTAGATGGCCGCTCCGGGAGGGGGCCCTGGACGAATAATTTGCAACGAACGCATTAACATAATCATGGGCTGGAAACAAGCATCTCCCACCAAAGAGCGTACACACCAGCGATTTCATCGGCAAATGCTGAAGGAGTTCCTGCTAGAAGGGAAGGTAGGGACGAGGCGACCAGGGTTTTCGCGAGGAATGCCTGACGTGTGATCGACGATGGGTCGGAGCTGTCGGCGCCACGGGATGCAAGTCTATCGGGATCGTAATTGCTTACGACATTGTCATGGCTGCCAAGAACGCCGAGCGCATGTCTCGCTGATTGAGAGGTGCCGAGAAATCGAAAAGCCGAAACGGCTTGGGAGCTCAGGACGAATCCTAGGAAGGCGGCGGCTTTCATCGTCTCAGGTCTTACTTCCAGGATTCTCGCTAAACGTTTAAGCGGCAAAAAAGCGATAGGTATTATTTACTCTAGGTAGAGTACCACTCATGTGCAGGCGCAGGCCGAGAGAAGATGGTCGATGGTTGGGATATATTTTTTTTACGAGTGCCACATTTGAATATGTGATGTACACTACTCCTTGGCGT
>JALLAZ010001104.1:0-10232 GCA_036939755.1 Stephanodiscus triporus | reverse complement strand
GCAGTCGGAACCACTGGAGAGGGCTTCTCTCCTTCCAGGACTTTCACCTGGGTACATATGGCGTACCGCCATACAACTGTTGTTTGTTCTAAACAACGCCCCTCTCTATGTTGTGGTTTGGGCCTCTTCTGTCTGTGTCCGTAATGCCTCCAGCCTGCCGGCCTCCCTCGCAGCCTTAATCGCTAGTAGCCAGTAAGTTTCCTGTATCCCCGGGGTGTCCTCCAGATCCCCCAGATTGCATTCCCCCAGGTGGCAATCTTCATCCAACAGTCCAGCTGTCCCGAGAGCCTGTTGTTCCTCTATTTCCATCTGGATCTCTTCCTTCCGCAAAGTTGCGAGCGTGCCGGCGACCTTATCGTGGACCTGCACATTGCGGTATAGCCATTGCCCATGTGTGGCCTCCAATAGCTTTGTGATCAGGCCTTCTGTCCATGTCTCAGCGTATGTGCGGTTGCCGCAGAGGGTAGTGTAGGTAGTTTGGATTGCTCTGATCTCCTTGCATACCATGCCCTCCATAAATCTCCGCCATCCGATGTTGTCCTGCGAGCACGCCATCTGTTGGTATTGGCCATCATAGCCGTGGTCAACGCAAATTTCTGCCATAGATACCCCGCCCCTGCCCATTGCGTACTCGTAGATGCATTCCCGCAGAGCTGGGTCTGTTCCCTGTTTCTTCATCCACTGATCCAGCAGTTTTATCGTCGCGTGTAGTGCGTCGACTCTACCTGCATGTGTACAGTGCAGCACGTGTGCACAGGTTTCCCTCGCTTGCATACAGCTGGGGCAAAGAGGGCTACGATCTGACCACCGGGAGAGTTCATAGTTTGTCGGCGCGATACCCCAGACCTGCTTACACGCCCAGACCTGGAACATCCTAGGTACCCCACTGAGTGTTTTGTGGATCATGTTCCAGTCCACAAGGTCAAACTGTGCGGGCGTGAGAAGGCTTGCCGCTGCAAATTCTTCCCGTGCTAGCTGATGATTGGCATAGTACCTGATGTGTTGGCCTGTGTCCGATGTCATTTTTTCCCTTCCAGCCCACACACTTACCGCCTCCAGGGGAAATCTTTGCTGTCGGGGCAGATCGTTGGCATCCAGGCTTAGGAGAGCTCGCTTAGCTCCGAAATCCGCCGCACAGTTTAGTTGCTCCTCTCTCGCGAGGTGTTCCCACCTCGTCCGGTCATCTTGATGTGCTGAGACATGTGAGTACACGCACTGAAAGGTCAATGAGCGGCAGTGTAACAGGACATTCTTGAGGACATCCGAATGCCGACACTTTGATGGGATGCGATGGGGGGGGAGGTGCCTTATTCTGTTTAGAGCTCCGAGGCAATCTGAGTAGATGTGCGCTGAGCCCTGAAGGGTGGGTGTCACCCGGTTGACACTTAGCAATATGAGATGAATAGCCATTAACCCTAGGAGTTCGCCGCGGTAGGAGCAGGCAGCGATTGTTTGTTCCGAGAAGGCCCCTGTGAGTCGTCCGCGCCCTGTTGTGCATTCTAGGATGAAGGCGCATGAGTTCATGTTCGGGTACCGGGAGCGCATATACGACCCATCTGTGACCGCCACTAAGGTATTGTTGCAAATGGCCTCCGCAAGCCAGCCATCCTCCCCAGTTAAGCGCATGTCCTTCCACATCCACGTGTAGCCCCATTCCTCTAGAACCTCCAGGAAGGTCTGAGGGTGCGCCACTTGAGGGGGCATCGTGGTGAACGATATGATCTTGTATAATCCCAATCCGGCTTCTTCTACAGTGCATGGTCCGCCCCGCGGTGGGGTCCGTTGGTCGTGTCGAGTACGAGAGTACCTATTTGCCCGAGTACGTGCCCCTCGGAAGTCTGATTGCTTGTAGATGTCCACCAGATCCCCTTTGCAGTGGTACAATGTCATAGCCTCGAGATCATATCGCCACGGCCATATCTTATGTCCCTGTCTCACATAGTCACCAAGATGTAGGCGTCCCCCGAGTGCCCGTATGCTTGGAATGGCCGTCTGCCAAAGATGGAAGTCCCGCCTGGGCGGCCGTTCTGTAGGGAATGACAACGTTGACCAAGATTCTCCCATTGGCCGGGGGGTTAGGTACTTTCTATCGATCGCCCGTCCGCTAGCATCCATGACATCGGACAGAAATAGTACGTGTTGGTGCAGTCTGACTCTGTTTAGTCTCCTCAGGTCATCGCTACTGTAATTTAGCGAGGTAAATTCCTTCATTATCCAGGAATCCCGTTCCCGTGGAGGCTTCACCGGTAGCTCTGCCAGTTCGATATCTATCTTCAAGCGGGAGGCTTTTTCCCATAATGACTTCATCCAGGAGTGTGTCACTCGGGAGTGACATGTGCTGAAGTCCTCCTGGAAAGGTTGAGGGGACATTCCCAGCTCCAATACGAACTGCTCAGTGGTGTTCTGCATTTTCAACCCCAGGCATGATTGACTGCCGTAGTGCATGAGTAGTTTGTTCAGCTGCGCAATAAGGCATTCAATCGCTGGGTGTGGGCAGCCTACTCCGTAGAAACCCAGATCCAGTTGTCGAATACCTCGTCGTGCTGACCCCCTGATCCCCCCTTGTGGATGAATTTTATGATACACCTTCATCAAGCACTCAGAGAGCTCATCATAGGAGGATGAGATCGTGCACAGACCGTACGAAACTCTTGGCCAAAACTGTTTCTCAAGCATAAACCATACATTCCGCCGGCTCAGCTTCCCGACTTGGATCATATCTTTCCAGGCCGTGGCCTTTTGGGTCATATAGTTTAAAGCCTCCTTCGTGCAGCCGGAGGGACAGGTCATTGAGCCCAATGTTTTGGTAGCCTTATGCGCGCCCAGGTGATCGATACGTGCGAAACTGCCATCTGCCAGTGGCACCACTGCTCTGTATTCTTCATTTTCTTCGTTGTTCGCGTAGGTCCAGGTTCCGTCCTCATTGAAATCAAAAGAAATGAGGTGATAGAAGCATTTAGACGGTTTCAACGCGCCGCCAGATGCCAGGAGGAGCTTGCCCCAGTTTACGATAGCTTCCTGTAGTCCGAAGAACGTCTCCTCTCTGTCCTCCAGTTCCTCCATGCGGAAGTGAATTAGATCTGTATCGTCCACGTATATTACCCCCGCGATGTGGCTCTTCAGCTTTGAGATTGGGCAGATGAAGTGACCACCGTGCCCTCTCTTCTTGTGCGCGTTAATCAGGCAGATGCTTACAACTGCCCAGCCGGCTGGAGCTGCTCCGTTGCCCTGGCAGAGACCTTGCGTCTTAATCTCCACTCGCGAACTTGCGAAGTCTGTTGAATCCCCGAACCCTGTGCGCAAGAAGAACTTCATTTCCTGAATAGTGGTAAGCATACTTTCCGCCGCGGTTGCAGGAACTCCAAAGGCTTGAAAAGCTAGCGAGGCAATGGCATGCGCTATCCGATCGTAACAATTATCCGCGTCCACAGAAGCGATCCCAGCTGGTCTCCGAGTTTGGCGGATTACATCGTACATGAGTACCTTGGTGAGGGTCCCGTCGTCTGCCATTCTGTTTCGCTCACTGTATATTTCCTCTGGCATTAGGTTGTAGCGTCGAACATTGCCCAGCATCCGAATGCCATAGATTTGTTTATTCGCGCTATTAAAGTCTGCCTCCATGAGCAGTATAGAGCGAAGTTTTGTTATCAGTGAGCATCCGAATAGCTTCTGCAGCATTACCGAGAGGCCTTGAGACCAGCGCTCCAAGACCAGGCCATGGTGGAGTATCAAGGTTGCTTTGAGGGCGTGAAAGTGATCAATATACTCCGAGAGGGATCCTGCTTTGTAATGACCGAAATGGTAGCCGGATTTGGAAGAGGATGTTTCCTCCTTTGCTTTTTGCCAATGCCCTCTATGGTCCTCCTTGGTGATTTTGATGCGTACCGAGTCCTTAGGAACTATCTGCCGAATGAGAGCGCACTCATGACAGAGGTCTTTAGTGGCCTGATCGAAAGATGCAGGGTATATGTAGGTGCCGTCCAGAATTGCCTGTGCCGTCTCACTGACCGCATTATAGCCGAGGTCTTGGCGGAGCTGTCCCTGACATACCGGGGCTTCTTCTGCCAAGTGGAAGCGCTTGTAGTGTATGTTCTCCCAGATCGCCTCGTGCACACTTGCCCGCGTGGTGTGTTCCGTCACCAACCCATTTGGCCCTTCCACTTGCACGGAGGTAGGAGGAGGGGTTTGAGTTTTCCCGCAGGTGTAGTTTATGCGTCGCCAAAATGAGCGGTCCTGTTCCCTTTTGATGATGGCTAAGATTTGTGCTGCCGCCTCTTCTCGCCCCTCCTCTCGTGCTATCCCCGCCCGTGTAAGAAGATGCTTCTTCCGATATCGTGCGCCGTGCGATCGGAAGTAGTCGTTGCGCTCCCTACACACCTCTAGATTGATCTGAAGCTGAGCCATTGATATCTGAAAAGGGTTCTTTATTTTCTGCCTCCGCGCCGCTCGTTTCAAATTACCTCTGTTTTTTGTCCGCCCCTGCTTATATTCCACTAAAGATCGATATATTTGTTCCCGCTTAATCCAGATCACTGACTCCGGGGAGAAACATATCCGTCCTGATTTCAGCTTTCTACAGATCTTCTCTGCATGTGCCATGAATTGACAGCCGTGTTCATCCACTTTGTTGATGCGTCTCTGCGTGTCAGCCTTGTCGTAGCCGAGGGTATGTGCCTTCCCCAGTTTCTCTATCAAACGATGGCGAATTATGTTTGTCTCCAGACTCGCGGCGTACTTCTTTGCCACGTGGGGTAGGCGGGTATTCAGTCGCCTGGATGAGGCCCGGCGTGCTCGTGGAGGTCCCGTCCCAACGAGCGACGAGGTGTGCATATCGATCACAAAAAGGCGGTGATCTCCTATACCATACCCCGCAGGCATAATACATGCATTGGACACCGTGATGTCGGGGGTCGCCCATACCCCGTCAATTGGTAGTTGTCCGCGGAAGAAAGTAGGGCCTATCCTTTTTTCTGTGTACTCGCCCACCACCTCTTTCATGCCCAAGCCGCCTTCATCCGTAAGAGCTTTACCTATCGCCTTCCTATATATGTCCTCATTTGCATCTAGGCAAACCACGATTCTATCCCCAGCCGCGCGCCATTTCTTCAATAGGTGAATCAGATCTTCCCGGAACTTAGTACGCGGGCATGTCCTGTGATCCTGTTTGTGCATGATGAAAAACCGACGTTGCTGTTGGTAGCTAGTGCGACTATCCGCCCGTTTATTCGAGCAGGGGTTGTAACCGCACACAATCCGTGTTTGTACTCCTTCCCCTTTGAGGAGCATAGTAGTCCATCGCCCCAGTCCGGTCACGTCTTTTTCTGACCCTGGCATGTCCAGATATTCTGTTAACTGTCCGAACATTAGGAGTCCAGTCCCTCCCTCCTGCGTTCTACCGATTCCTTCAGACTCGTGGACGTTGTGCGCCACCACCGAGCGCACGTCCGCCTCACCCCCCTTAAAAAGTTGATTCCAGCCGTTACGGTTGTCGGTGTGTCGCAGATTTTGTCTGTGTTCGTTCATCGCGACAATGTCCGCGCACAATTCGTCGATCAGGTCCTTGGCCTTGTTTAACTTTTGGTTGCCGTACATCCTATTCGAGAGCCCATTAGCATTTTCATACAGTAGCCGCGTGATGCCGTCTTCCTTGCGCCCCGGTAGTACTCCGTGTACCTGTAAGATCTCCTCCGATACTCCTCTTATTATTTCTTGTTCTTGTTGTAATGTTTCCCCGTGATCGAGGAGGCGAGTATCTATCGTCCCTGTTTCATCCATGTTCCATGAATGAGTCCTCGCCTCTTTCTCGATCATCTTCCCCTTTTTTCGGTATCGATTTGCACGATGTTCCAAGGCAGATAAGACGGACATATGTGTTATAGTATTAAGATGTCCTACCTGCCTGTGGGTTGTTTTCGTTCCATCGATATCCACGCAGTTTATTATTCTTGATGAGTTCCCCCTATTCCTAAACATAGATGACCTTGACCGGTTTTTCCTCCCCCGTGAAGAATTTGCCGGTGCTCGCCGAGGACCATGTCCATCCTCGGGAGCCACTGAATTATTCCCTAATCCACTAGACATGTGGTATGCGCCCCCTCTCGTGGATACAGAAGGGGCGTTGTTGGCGACTATCCGCTTTCCGCCGCACGCATTTTGCCGATGTCCTCATCCTGTGGAGGGGAGTCCTCATTGGGCGAGTTTTTCTCGCTCCTGACTTCCTTGTCGGTACTCATGCGTGGCGGCGTTGCCGGTCTGGGATTGGCGGCGGGGGCCGATCCTTCACTGTCGTCATCCTCCTCCTCCAGAGTAAAGGTGGGTTTGAGATGGCGGTTGTGGATAGTCGTGATGCTTTGTTCCGCATCCAGGTCAAAAAGTTTCTCGGGAGCTTTATTCATGGTCGGTTTCATGGCCATGCCAAGTCCCCTCAGGTCGAAGGCTTGTTTATACCAAGTTGCTGCTTCGAGATCATCAAAATCCTTGTCCTCCTTAATTTCCTTAGGGGTTGTGAGAGTCTTCGTGGCCTTATCCCAGTTGCAGTCAGGGATTTCGCTAACCAGGGTTGGGTCGCATGTCTCGGATAGAAGGTCCATGAGGAACTTCTCGGGAAGGTCCGCATCTCGTAGGAAGTAGAAGAGGAAAGCTGCCACTTGCTTGTTCATCATCTGAACTAGTCTTTCGGCTTCTTCGCAGGCTGGAATAATGGCTAGAACTGGACCCATCTCTTCGGTTTGGTGCAGCTCAGCAAACACCGAGAATTTATCCGCCATCTTAAAGTAGGTGAATAATACCATCCGGAGGCTGACCGTGTCGATGCTGTCCGGGGAAGGTGACACTCCACCATCCAGGAGAGAGATCCCAACGATCGTCTCACCTGTCATGGAGCCTTGATAATTCGCGTGCCCCATGGCGTATTTTACCATGCGCTTAATTTCCCCTGCATTCGAATCGGCGTCCATCACCTCGCTGATGTGTGCCCGTTTCCCAAGGCGCAAGGCGACGAGATTCCGCTCCTTCGCGAATTGAAACAGGTCCTTGAGTTCCTTTTCGTCCTCCGGTTTTGCTTCAATGTGTAAGACCTTCCGGTTTTCACGGACGTGGTAGGGGAGTTTATCAAAGCTTGAGGAGTCCACCCCTTTTAGACGCGGTACTTGAGTCCTGATTGAGATTTGCGGGATGACGGGCTCAAAGTTTTCTTCCTCCGGGAGCATTTTGCGATGGTGTAACATCCAGGCCGCTTCAGTAAGAATGTCGACGAGTGTTTTCTTGATAATGCTGGATGGTGTGTCCTTGTAGACGAAATACAGTGCGAACATTGACTTGCTCTCGTGAGACTGGAGGTCTTTTACTTGTAGTTTTCCTCCGCCGTGTGTTTCCCACTCCGTTCGGATCCCGTCTATCAGAGAGCGAGGGGGGATATCTGTGGCAATGGCAATGGTGAAGTAAACCACCGGGTCTTTTAAGTCTTCTGCCTCCCTGTCGCGGTGAGGTTGTTTCGTTCCGTTCTTCCAGTCCTTCTTCTTCTCAAAGATCCGGTTTCCTGAGGTAAAGGCATATTGTCCGAGGTGGGTGAAGTTTGTGGGCACATCATCCTCCATCGTAATAATCCTCTTTTGATTCCCTGGGAGATTCTTAAGGGGTGCCAGGCCAAAGGAGGGGTCCAAGAACTTCGCATTCTTCAGTAGAAGTTTAATCGCCCCAATAAATTCCTTTGGTTTGTCATCGGATGTCAGGCATATGGCTGCTTCGACAAAGGTCAGCGGATGGGTGTACACATGAGCGGTGGATGGGATTTTGAAAGAGTTTGTTGTGTATCTGGTGAGGGCCTTTTGAGCACCCGTGGTTGTGGCGCCTCTAATCTTCTTCTTTATGGGTGAGTTCTCTGTAAGATCAATGGCCAGCGTGGCGTCCGCTTCCGCTGTAGTTGCAGAGGGTTTCCCAAAAAGGTTGTTCCTTTGGATGCCATGGCGTGCTCGATGATCATCGTCTACCTCAGTTGGGCTAACCAATTGCGCCTCATTTTCTACCAGTGCTAGAGCCTGGTTTTGCTCCTGCGCGTAGGGAATGAGGCCTTCCTTTTCTTCATTAGTCATACCCAAGGTGAAAGGGCTGTCCGCTGGGAGGTTGTGGTGGCCGCCTTGTTGTTCGTCATCGTCTTCTGGGGGAGAGATCGCCGCCACTAGAGCTTCATTTTGCAGGGCAGCTGCATCTCTTTCCGCCTTCCGACGGTCCTCTTCTTCCTTTTTCTCTAATTGCCTCCGTTTTTTATTCTCCTCTCGGATCCGCTTCTCTTGCGCGACCTGCTTCATCAAGTCGTCGGCCGCCGAGTTCGCCGATTTTTTTATCCCCTTGGCTCGTGTCCTGTGTGTGTGGGTGGCGGTCGTCATCTTGTGAGTCTTCAGCGGGTCTTGTCGAGCGTGGACAGTATTCTTGAGGGCAGAGAGAATCGTAGATAAGGGCGTCGTCAATGTAGTTGAGGGTGTACCGAGCGTTGTCGGCTGAGTGCAAAGATACCAGGAGGATGGGGGGGGTTGAAAGGCCTTGTCCGAGTCCTGTAAGTCGATGTACGTGTGTCTGTGGGTGAGGAGGCGTCCCGTGAGGCATTCGGATGTTGGGTGAGCTTGGGGAGGACGTCGTGGTCGTTCGAATCTGTGGTGGTGCGGAATTGCGCTTGTGCGGTTTGTGAGCGTTTGTTGTAAGGATGCCACCCCCAGAGCCACCAAAGTCAGTGCTAGTGCCAAGATGTGCCACGTGAACTGCGCCATAATTTGCTGGTATTTGGTAGGGCCAAGGGTAATTGTTGGTGTGGGGCTTCGGTTATTTGTTATTGAGTTTGGTTGTGGTGCGTTGTGGTGCGCTCCTGTAGCTTTGATTTGATTAGTTGTGTTAAGGAAGGTTGTACACTGTGATGTGTTAGAATGATTTCGGAGTCCCTAGTCCGTAGGTAGGGAAGGGTGGATCTGGTGTAGAGTTGCGGGAATTGTTCTTTTTAGAATGGTATTTTGAGTAAAATTTAGTGTGTTCTTGTAGCTGTTGTTGTTGTTGTTTTCTGTTTCTATTGTGTGTTGCTTGTTAGTCCGAGTCCGATGAGTAGCCCGTCCTGCTGTAGTCAATATGATAGAAGATCTCAAAGCCTTCGTGAGGAAATTCGGATGTGTCCCAAATATCAACGTACCCTGGTTCTCCGAACAGAATGACTGAGTAGTAAGGCCCTTCTCCGTTTGCAATATAACTTGCGTTATCGTTAGCGCACTGTAACCGTAAGCTTCGTCGAGGTCCCCGAGCCGCGTCTCGTGCAGCGACTTCCCAAAGATGACGTGCGGCTGCGGCCCGTCGTGCGATACGCTCTGCTCTGCGTTGACGTCGACGAAGTTGTTGTGTCCGGCGAGAGAGTCGTCTGGGTGGCATAGGCGTAGACAAGAGGGCGGTGCGTTGAGTTGGAGATTTGCTTAGCGCTAATTAATTAGCTGTGTGTTTGTGTGGGACGCTCTGGGGGATGTAACCGGTTTCGTTGATAACGATGAGGAAAGAACGACGCTGGACGGAGTCGCCGGAAGAGTATATCAGAATAATCTAATATATAATAATGATGATGATGGTGGTGTTGAATTTTGATTTGGTCCGCGGGCGGTGAGGGGAGAACAATATCGCTGCCGCCGTTGGTTGGGTGGTAGTTGTGTTGTGACAGATCTAACCGAAAAGTAATCCCAGAATCGTAACATGGGGGCGGTCGCCCGACGCGCCGTCGCAGACAAGAGCTGCGTCGGCGCCAACGACGATGTTGGGGCCCATCCCCGGGACATCGTCGTCCCCCGGCACCGCCGCCGAGGGGGCATCCCCGATGGCCGAACCAAACGTGCCGCCGTGGGATGTCCGCGGGCGGACGGCCCCAGCGGCCAAAAGGCCAAGGGGGCGGTCGCCCGACGCGCCGTCGCAGACAGGAGCTGCGTCGGCGCCAACGACGATGTTGGGGCCCATCCCCGGGACATCGTCGTCCCCCGGCACCGCCGCCGAGGGGGCATCCCCGATGGCCGAACCAAACGTGCCGCCGTGGGATGTCCGCGGGCGGACGGCCCCAGCGGCCAAAAGGCCAAGGGGGCGGTCGCCCGACGCGCCGTCGCAGACAGGAGCTGCGTCGGCGCCAACGACGATGTTGGGGCCCATCCCCGGGACATCGTCGTCCCCCGGCACCGCCGCCGAGGGGGCATCCCCGATGGCCGAACCAAACGTGCCGC
>JALLAZ010001103.1:0-10224 GCA_036939755.1 Stephanodiscus triporus | reverse complement strand
TTACAATTGTATTACATATGGTATGTAGTACTTCAGGCAATTTCCTTTGATCTCTAAGAGAAAGCACCTTTACACTTAACAGATTTTCATTTTCTAATTTAGATTTCATTTTTACTTCAGTAAATTCACTCACATTAATTCGACCTTCCATCCCATGAACTCGATGAATTTGCCTTCAATTTTTTGGGGGTGGTAAATTGAGGTCAAACGTACAGTAGGTACGATAGGTCATCCCGCGCCACACAATCGGACTTTCCCTCCCTCCTGACGGACGCCTTTGCCGGTCTCGAAAGGATATAGTAGTAGGCAATCGATCGATCGTTGCGCCGTGTGCGGCCCTTCTTGTTCTCGGACGAGGTCGTTGTCATCTCTCCGCTCCTCCCTCCGAGAAAAACAAAAGGGAAGGGACGATAAAGGAGGAGGAGGAGAGACGGTCGGTCGGTAAGAGAGGAGAGGAGAGGAGAGGAGAGGAGAGGAGAGGAGAGGAGAGGAGAGAGGACTCTCTATTATTTTTTGCTGCTGGCCTTCCGGTGTATTATTTTACAGGTCCGGCCTATAAAGTAGTTGGACCACGGACACGGGGGATCGCCGTCCCCCCCCCCCTCCCCCCCCATTCGCTGGCTCGCGACACGACGACGACGACGACGACGACGACGACACGACGCGACGCGCGCAAAGAAAAAAAAGGATGAAGACGTACTGCGCGCTTGGCTTCGGCGACAACTTCTTCTACGCCCTCGGGGAGGACTCTCTCCCGATCCCGCCCGACCTGCTCCATGAGGGGGAGGAGGGGGAGGAGGAGGGGGGGGAAGGAGCAGGCCACCGCCGCCGCCGCGATATCGTCGGCAGGACCGGGACCCGCGTCAGCCTTCTGCCGCTGATTCACGCCGACGACGCGGGTAGTACCGGCCCCGACGACGATTATGACGACGACGACGATTACGAGGAGGAGGGCGAAGGACCATCGCGCGTCGTCCCTCGGGCGTCGTCGGCGGACGAATGGCTGCGAACGACGCGACGTCGTCTTCGTCGTAATCGTCGACGACGACGACGACAACAACGCGATTACGACGACGATCACGACGACGTCGCGTACTTCGCGTCCGGCGTCGTGCCGCCGTTCTCGGCGATGTCGTGCGGGGCCACCCACACGGCCGCGATACTACCGAACGGCGGCGGCGGACTGGGGGGAGGAGGAGGAGGAGGGGGAGGGGTAGGGGGAGACGTACGCCTCGTCGGTACGATCTTCGGGATGACGAATAGGAAATTCTCGCCCGTCCCGACGCGTTTGCCACTGCGCGTGGTGAGGCTGTCGAGCGGACGACGGCACGTCTTGGCGCTGACGGAGGGCGCCGGCGGAGGGGGGGTAGGGGGGGGGGTGGTGATGAGCTGGGGCGCGGGACACTTCGGCCAGCTCGGACACGGACCGGACGTCACGGGATGCGCGGAGCCCCGGACGATCGAGAGGCTGCTGCCGCACGTCGCGGGGGGGGTCGTGATCGAGATCGCGGCGGGGGGATTGCACTCCGCGGCGATCGTGGCCCTGTCGTCGTCGAAGTCGTCGTCGAAGTCGTCGTACTCGAAGTCGAGGAATCGCGGCGGGGCGGCGGCGTCAACGAGCGGGGATAATAACGGCGCGGACGTCGACGAGGGAGATTCGATTCGGGGGGGTCCTACGACGACGACGTCGGCGATAGTCGTTCGCGAGACGAGGACGTTCGCATGGGGTTCGAACCGTAAGGGCCAGTGCGGCGTCGAGGGGGGGAAGTGCGCGACCGTCCCTGAGCCATTGCCCATCATCGCGGTGAGGAGGGAGGACATGACGACCACGACGACAACGACGACTACAACCAAGGTCAACGGCGCATCCAACCCCGTCGATAAGAACGTACACTTTGAGAAACTGTCGCTGGGGAGGCTGCACACCGTGGCGCTGACGGCCCACGGGGAGGTCTTCACTTGGGGGAGCACGTCGATGGGACGGTGCGGTCACAACAACGGCTCCTCCCTGGATCCCCCCTCCTCCGGTTCCGACGGTGGGGTAGGGCGGGGAGGGGGCGGCGGCGGCGGCGACAGGCGATTCGTTCAGCAGCCCCGGCACGTGTCGGCGTTGCGCAACGTGGCGATCGAATCCATCGCGGCCGGGGGGGCGCACACGCTCGCGCTGTCAAGGGGAGGGAGGGTCTTCGCCTGGGGCGCCGGGGGGGACGGCCAGTGCGGACAGGGACACGCCGGGAACTTGTTCTCGCCCCGGGCGGTGCAGGGACTCGCGTTCGGATCGTCGGTGATGTCGGAGAGGGACGGGGCCTCGACGAGGGTGGCGAACGACGGCAAGATGAACGAGAGGGCATCGTCGAGGGCGTCATCGACGAGCAACACGAGCAACTCCTCCTCCGTTGCGAGTCCCGAGCCCAAGTCCGACAAGGTCGTGTCCATAAGGGCATCTGGGTGCTACTCGGCGGCGATCACGGCCAACGGGGACGTCTACACGTGGGGATATGGCAGCGGGGCGGCCATCGGACATCCCATCCCGTCGGAGGACGAATCATCCCTCCTGCCCCTGATACCGATAATCGAGGGGAATCAGTACTCCACCGCGACGGCGGCGAAGGTGTTCCCCGAGGGCGGGAGCGAGGACAATAAGATTCGTGACTGTCGATGTTTCGATACTGACCTTAACGTCATGCTTCCGAGGAGGGTGGAATGCACCAGGGCGCTCGGTTTGTTCGTGGAGGACGCATCGCTGGGCCCTGGTCACATGGTCATGCTTTGTTCCTTGCGAGGGGGCGACTCTGACGATAATGCAAATAAAAATGCCGACGTCGGACAATCCCTTCGTGGTGGCGGTGGTGAAGAAGAGATCGACCAAGATTCGGAGACAAAAAATGATGCAAATAATAGAGGTGAAGCATCAAAGCAGCAATCTTTGTGCGCATCTGGAATGGCTCAGGGCTTGGGTGTGTCAAATGATGCATCACACCCAGGTGCAGCTGCCGCCAACAAGGAATCTGGCGATGTTGGTCCTTCAACGTCCTTCGAGAGTGCGGATGGCCTGAAAATCGAACAAAGCAGCCGTCGATCCACTGGTAGTTGGATGACAAAAATCAAATCATCGCGCATCGTTAAAAAAGACTCATCAACTCCATCGTTACCCGGCACACTCGAAAATGAGAAGAAAAAGTCTTTCAGTAATTTTTTTAGAGCTTAACTTAGAAGAAAGTAAATGGAACTTCGGCACCTAATTGCGATTTTTAGAGAGGTTGATTCGTAGCCCATGACTCACTGTTGGCGAATGCATGATGGGGTAAGCCACCCTTGATGAGAATGAGCAGTATTGGTGTTGCTAGTTCGCGATGGGTGGTCTATCCCTCATGTGAACACTCGTTTCTTGAGTTTGTCGTCATGGGTCCTGTGCTCTTAAAGTTTACTCGCTAGCCATCTTTCGCATAGCCACCTCAATCTGAAACTTTGGTGGAACAATCACACTCACAACATAAGCTTGTTCAATAAAAAAAAACTTTTTATGTGCCTCTCCTTTGCGCATGAAGAGTTCACAGTACTGCATCGGTTGTTCAAATCCTCGTAGACCTTAAGTAATTGCAACCTTGCAAAATTAGCTGGTTCTAATTTCACTTTAGTCAGGGTGCTGGTCTAACGGCAACATGGATTGCCACAAAACACCACGAGGAGACAGCGCTGGTAAATAGCCAAAAAATGAACTTTTATTTTTTTACCAATGACATATCAAGCAACATGGTCCCCCCAAAATGTATATTCAAATTCTTTTGAGGGTCTTCGCGGAGGGAGACAAATATCATCATGCTGAATTCATGTCCGCACCACGGAGGAATGTTGTTGATACCTATATCGTTGATACCGATCGACCACCCTTCCCCCCGTCCCTCCCCCCACAGCCCCGAAAGACACATGACACGCATTCACAACTCCAGTCTTCTCTAAATATCGGAATCGGGCACAGGAGACGACGCCATTCCCCCGTTCGCGGCGTTGCTGCTACCGGGCATGTCCGGCTTTCCCCCCCCAAGGTCGCTAGCGCCGCTCGTTCTTTGCTTCTTCGTCGCCGGTTCCGGGATAAGGTCGGCGGCGGCCTTCAGCACCGGGATGCATAGGCTCGGATGGTGCTTCATCTCCTCCTGGAACGCCACACTCCCCGTGACCTCGCGGTAATTGTCCATGATGAATTCGAGGCAGCTCTTCGACAGTCGCTTCGCGTGCAAGTCGTCGGTGGCGCAGTACATCCTCGCGACGGTGTTGATCTTCATGTGACCGCGTATTAGCTCGTGCTCCACCAATCGCTTCAGGTCGCGAAGCTGCCACATGTCCGCGAGGTGGAGGAGGCTAAGTAGCTCGTCGGTTGTGACAGTGTGTCCCGTCGGACCGGATAGCTTCGGGATCGACGCCCCAACGCACTCGATGCGATTCGTGTACAGGAATTCGAGCATCAGACGAACGATCTTGGGCGTGAAGATCGGCTCGACCCGCACGACGCACGAGGTCGACTCCCGGAACGTCCCGACGCGCCGTCCGTCCGAATTTTCGCCGGCGTTCTTGCGAAATAGCGCCTTGAAGTAGTCGGCGCGCGCGGTGAGGACGCACTTGTGCGCGCGTATCTCGACCAGGTCGGCGTCGGCGTCGGCGTTGGAGGAGGAGGAGGAGGATGAGGAGGAGGAGGACGCGTCGGCCATGTCGTCCTCGGAGGAGGAGAATTCGGTCTTCATGGCGTCCTTCTTACGCTTGCCCCCCCCGGCGATCGTCGTAGTAGTCGTAGTCGTAGACGTCGTCTTGGTCGTCTTCCCCCCCCCTCCCCCCACGGCGGCCCTCGGCGGCACGCGATGGACCAGGAACACCGCGTCCATGTGCTCCTCGTCGTCTAGGAGCTCCCTCATGTCCTTGAAGAACTCCGAATCGTCCGCGGCGGGCTCCGGCGGCTCGGCCTTCCGCCTCTTGCGCACCATGATGATGTCCCCCCGCTGGAGCTGTACGCTCTCGGGCGTGTCCTCGTTCTCGAGGGGATGGACGAAGTAATACTCGAGGTCGTCCTTCCTCAGTCCGTGGTACTTGGCGTAATGACGGAAGAGGGACGAGAACCTCTGGGTCTTGAGCATGAGGCAGGAGTAATTCGTGTCCGCGGTCACGCGACGGATGGTCGTCTCGGACCCGGTGAGGTACAGGTCCTCCTCGGCCTTGACGGTGAATTCGACGTGCTCGTTCTGGGCGCTGCCGCCCCCCCCGCCGCCACCGGCCCCTCCCCCTCCCTGTCTGCCCGCGTTGTTCGCCATGGCGATTTTGATTTGTCCCGCCGGCGCGCACTGGGGGAGAACTTTGGTCAGTTGTTGTTGGTGGTGGCGTGGGTCTTATTTCTACTCTGGTATGGTACTTATTTTTTTTCTTGCCGTTTCCTCGCCCCCGCTGGGCGCGCCCGCGGCGCCCCCGACGGAGCCGAGCCCGCTTCGCATATTCTTGGCGGGAATGGGTGGCCAACAAAAAACGTGACTCAGAAAAAAAGGAAGACGACCCGAATCGGGGTTTGTCATTTTTTCGACCATGTTCCGCGCCGCGACGATCGCCCCGTCTCTCGCCGCCCGCGCGGGACGATCCAAGCTCCTCCTCGCCGCCGTGGGAGGGACGGCCGTCGTCGTCGGTGCCGGCCGCATCATCCCCGTCGACGCGCGCCGCGATCGGGACAGGGGCGCGACGGATTCGACGATGGCGACGTCGTCGTTCGCGGCATTCGCTTCGTCGTCGTCGTCGTCGTCGTCGTCGTCGTCGTCGTCGCCCTCGTCCCTCCTCCGGGACCTTCTCGACGACGTCGAGGAGCGTCGGTCCCTGATCCTGCCCGCGATGGAGGCACTCCTGCGCGCGGCCCGCCTGGTCTGGACGGCGGCCGTCATCGCGGCCGATTATCGGCTACATCATCTCGCGTCGAAAACGGCGGCGCACTACTCCAACTCCCGCGCGCGCTCGTGGTGGGCACTCGGCGATGACGATGGGGAGAATGATCGAAGGCGGATAGCGTCGTTGGAGGAGAGGATAGAACGGCTGGAGCTGGACCTGGACGCGGCGCAGCGAGAGTACGCCGAAATCAAATCCGCGCGCGGAGGAGGAGGAGGAGGAGGAGGAGGGACCGATCGAGCCGACGAGGTCGACGACGCGGCCGGCGACTATCCGAACGAGCGGGCCCACGCGAGGAAGCGACGCGAGAAGGAGGCCATGATGACGATCGCCGGGGAAATTGCCGCCGCGCGGGAGGAATTGTCGTCCCTCGTCGCTGCGGCGGAGGAGGAGGGCTGCGGCGGGGGGGGGGAGGAGGGTTGCACGCGAGGAACGCGCGTCGTCTCCTCGAGCTATGTCGGACGAACGGAGGCGTATACGTGAAGGTCGGACAGCATCTCGCCAACCTCGACTTGCTCCTGCCGGTAGAGTACGTGACGACGCTGTCGTCGTTGTTCGACGACGCCCCCGTCTCGTCGTACGAGGACGTGCGTCGGGTGGTGATGGAGGAGCTCGGGTCGGATCCCGACGAGCTCTTCGTCGACTTCTCGAGGGAGCCGTTTGCGTCGGCGAGCCTCGCCCAGGTCCACACGGCAGTGTGCAGGGAGACGGGGAGGAAGCTCGCGATCAAGGTGCAACACAGGGGCCTGAGGGAGACGAGCAGGGGAGATCTGCTCGCGATGGCGATGGTGGTCGGCGTGGCGGAGAGGCTCTTCGATGACTTCAACTTCGGCTGGATTTGCGAGGAGTTGACGCCGCAGGTAGGATGGGGAGCGATGCATTGAGCGATTTTGCGATTGACCGACGTTGGCTTGCATCTTTTTCGTTCCGTTTCTCACCTCTATTCGACTCGTTTTCGTTCACCGTGATGCCACGAAGTTGCCGAAAGAACTGGATTTCAAAAACGAGGGCGAAAACGCCAAGGCCGCCGCGGCTCACCTCTACCGAACAGGATTGGACTGCGTCGTGCCAAATGTGTTCGGGGAATTCACGAGCGAGAGAATCCTCACGATGCAATTCGAAGATGGGTTCCGGGCTACCGACGTCATGAGTATAGAAAGGGCTGGCATCTCTAAGAGGTGAGTCGTCTCGACGCGTGGCCCCGCCTCGCCGTTATGTGAAAAATATTCGAGTATGATCGGCGTCTCTCATATCATTTCTGCGACTTTAGAGAGGTGGCGAAGCTCATTTCGTCGGTCTTTAACGCCCAAATCTTCGAGACTGGATTCGTGCACTGCGATCCGCACGAGGCCAACGTCCTCCTGCGAGAGCATCCGCTAAAGAAGGGCAAGCCCCAGATTGTATTGGTCGACCACGGACTTTATAAGAAGCTTGACGTGGATTTCCAAGAGCATTACGCGCGTCTCTGGAAAGGAATTGTCATGGCGAATATTCCAGAGATAAAGTTGGCATGCAAGCAGATGGGCGTGGACAAAATGGTGAGTTGAATAAAATACACGGGCAACCCTCCTCTTAAAGCAAACATGACCTAGATTACACTCATCTCTATATATTGGCCTTGCGTGTACGATAGTATCCTCTATTGGCAGCAATGCTGACTTCGCGGCCGTTCGATGAAGTCGTTGAAAGGTCGCAAACGCGGTCTCTGGATGTGTCGCCTGTTGGCAATGGAGGCGGAGATAAGGTTGTAATTCGGGGGTACGCACAAAGATATCTCAAAGAGATAATAGCAATGCTTGATATCGTCCCAAGACAGATGCTACTAATATTTAAGATGAATGATTGTCTGAGACATGTAGACATGGCATTAGGATCACCTGTAAACAACCTTGTTGTTGCCGGCCGGTATGCTTCGAAGAGGGTGTTTGAGAGTGAACGGAAGAAACAATTACAATCGAAATGCGGTCTTTTATGCTTCCTGCGCAATTGGCTTTCGTATATGAATGTACTCTTACGTGTCAATAGCTACGAGCTCATCACTAGACTAAGAGTGACGACTATAATGTATTAATTTTGCATCAAACAACTGCAATCCTACTCAGGAGTTATCAGAATGCGCCCTCCTTCGGCCCAGTGTAAATGTCTTCCGGGTTACAGTTCTCAAACGTAGCCAATCGTCCCTCCCTTTCTACCGACTCTCTGCTGCCAATGATTTCCAGCATTCTTAAGGGTGCATCCAATTTCACCATATGTTCCTGATTGACAGCCGCGAAAGCAACCTCGAACTCGATTGACTTTCTCAGTAAGGGAAAAGCATCCCGCCACGAACGAAGGACCACTTCGTCCATAAACATGAGTAACAGTTCACCGTTCTTATCATGGGTCTTGCGTGTCCCCTCCAACTTGACTTGATTCCTCTCCAACTTTTCGATTTGTTTTGCATGAACTTGCCTGTTCTTCTGCTTCAATTTTTCGATGTCCGCCAGCAGTGAATCTACCTTCTTTTCATAGTGACATAGGCCGCTTCGAATCTTTGAATACTCAACATATCTTGATTGCACACACTTATTAACAATTTGCTCCCAATCTTCGGCATATTGAACAATGTGAGAATGTTCATTCATCTTGGTCTTGGTATCCTTGAATAAATCCTTGTGGACATCATGATACGACGAATACGGCGGAAAAAACACGGATTTGGGTGACGCCTGAGGCTTCGGTTCTGGTGACTTAAACGACACCAGATCTCCATTATCACTGATGTTCAAGTATTCATCCTTCTGATTCGCGTCATCACTATTCAATGTTTCAATTTCTGGTACATCTGCCGAAGTGACTGGGAAAGTGTCCCCTTCATGTTTATCTCCATCGCCGCCACTCGTCATGACTTCTTCATCGCCGTATATTGTTCCCTCAACCACGTGCTCGACCCCTGTCTTAATGTCCTTTATTACGTAAAATGGGTCATCTGCCACTGTGTCATTCGATTGCTCGTGGTTTTTCTTCCCGCTCCGCGGCATTAATTCATCCCCTTCATAGTTTTTTTCGCCTGTGAAACTATCGTCGTCATCGTCGACGATGACATTGACATTGACGCAGCCGCCCTCATTTTCGGAATATTGAAAAGGTTTCTCACGCGGATAATCAAAGGGCGCCTCCATCGAGGACTCCGCAACTTCCACATCGGGGGATCCGGTAACGTCCTCAGCGGGAGGCGGATCAATACACACTCTCCCCGGCGCCGTCCCAGTTGAATACACCGACATCTGACTAGAAACTTTCAATCCCTCTGGATCATGTCGCACAATGGCATTCCCTCCCTCTGGATCATGTCGTACAATGGCATTGGTCGCTACGAATTCACATTCTTCAAAGGAGGGAGATGAAGGAGCATCCACACCAAGAGAGGGGAACATGGATTTTTCCTCGTTCATAAGAAGAGATGGGAACACGGATTCAACTCTCTCTGGACTACCGGCTTCGAATTTTTCCCGAGGAGCAAGTACGGGCGACAGAGGAGAGTCATCGAGCATCTCATAGTAACACTTGGCAGCCTAAGATATATTTTTTTGCAGAAGCCATAACCATTTGTGAGAAGGAAACGAGGATGGGAAGAGTGTGCGACGTACAGTAGCATTAACTCACATAGAGCCCATTCTCATTTAACGCATCCATCAGTTCATGTCGAGTCTTGTGCAGCATCACGAGGTTATTCAAATTCTTTTGAAGCTCCACGTACCCCTTGTGCATATTCTCTACATTTTGACTAATTGTATTGCTGTGTCGCGTCGAGGGATGCTCGATCTTTTTCCCCCCTAGATGGAACATGTTCATCATGCCTGGAGACAACATTTTGGAGTGGTTGGTTGCCATTATTGCGTTTTGCATCCAGCTAATCGAGTGTTGCTTCAATGTGTTCTCTTTCTCAAACTTAGCGCCCCCCAGTTTGATGCACGTCTTCGTGGTCTTCGCTTATCCCCTTCCTTTCTTTCGGGCGCTTGCTGACGCGGAAAGAAGCCCAGATTTTTTGAGTTGGAAGAGATGAGAGGATCGTTCGTAGATATCTATCTATTTTAAGTACGTACGTACGTACGGGGTAGGTATCTTCTAGGAGTTAACGGGAGGGAGAGGTCAAAAGAGGGGGCAGTGGGGGGTAGCCCGAACATACAGGTGGCAGAACAGAGTAGTGAACTATAGGCTTTGCAGATACCTAGACCAAGGAGTTGTATGGTGTGAATGCTGGGTGTTGGTGCAGTGTAGGAGTTGCCAAAGAAAGTTCGCCGGTTGGGTGAGGCAGATTGGCTCCAGTTT
>JALLAZ010001102.1:0-10207 GCA_036939755.1 Stephanodiscus triporus | reverse complement strand
CGAACGATTTAGCTGTCGCATCGGAAAACATTAGCTGGTGCTTAAACCCCGGTATATACGGTAGTAGATATTATGGGACACACCTATGACTTTATGACACACTATTATGACTGCTTGGCGTGACTGGTCGTGACTCTAATGATGTGTAGAGTAACCACTCAAAGGAGAAAAGAGAAAAAAGAGAGTAAGTATCTCCTGTCTCGTTCGTAAGAGGAAGTCAAAAATAAATAATGCTCATGGGGATCGAGCGGATCATCCTTCACGCACCGGCCAACCAACCGCCGCCGCCGCGGTGCCGTCACGAGGAGGAGGGCGCATCCGCATCCGTTCCGGACACGAATGATCCCGCCGCGATGGTCGGCGGCACGAGCGGCAGCGGCACCAAGATGATGGATCCCTCGTCCGCCGTCGAAGACGGACACCACGACGACGACGACGAGGACCGGGCGACCGCCAGGGTGCGACGTCAGGGACGCGTCGACGGCCTCTTCCGAGCCTGCATGGACGTCATCCGTTCCTCCCACACCCTGGGTCGGGCATTGAGAACGGCGATGCTGGCGGCGGGATTGATGACCGACAGGTATTGTTACGCGGAGTTACTGGGACAGTTCTACGTGGTCACGTCCGCGCTCGAAACGAGGATGGAGGAATTGCATCGCGAGTTGGACGATGACGGCGCCGCATCGTCGTCCTCGTCCTCGTCCTCGTCCTCGTCGTTCGTGGCCAGGGCGAGGACCTCGCTGGGGTACTCCTTCGCCTCCGGATACGAGGCCGACCTGCGCCATCTCCTCGGACCGGACTGGCGCTCCACGACTGAGTCGTGGACGACCGATCCCGCCGCCCGATACGCCCGTCGCTTGCGAGCCGCGAACGAGGACGAGTGCGCGGCGGCGGCGTTCATCCTGCACGGGCCTCTCGTCATCGGGGGGGGGGCGGCGCTGAGGCCGAGGGTGGAGAGGGCGTTCGGGGCGGGGGCGACGAACGTCTTCGAGGGGGTGTGCGGGATCGACGAGAGGGGGAGGGGACGGTTGGGACGCCGTCGTGAATTCATCGAGTTTTACGACGCGCTTCTTGACGGCGACGACGCCGACCACCGGGACGTCCGATTCGTGACGATAGTGAGGTCGTGCTCGGAATTCATGGACATGAACAACGAGATGATGACCGCCGTGAGGAGGGCGCCGTGGTGGAAGAAGTACGCGGTGGCGTGTTCGGTCGCGGCAGTGTCGGTCTTCTCCGTCTTGGCGTGGCGCTTCATCGTCTACGTCTTCGATGGCGATGCACGCGCGCGGTCCCTGAAATAAATGCCTTTCTTCGAATGAAAAATCTTCCTTGTCATTTTCGATGTCAGATCTATCACAATGAAAAGTCTTCCTTTTCATTTTCGATGTCAGAACCATCACTATCACCGCTATGATCTTCCGAATCAATCCCATGATGCATTACTAATAGAATTATTATTCTTCATTATAATATCCTCATTATCCATATGCAATTGGGTTCTACTACATTGTACAATATCTGTCTTCATTGGTCCTCAGCTCACAAGAGAAAAGACACCGTTGATACTGCTCCAACCAATGCCAGCAGCGGCCGTATTCCCGCCGTCGCGGAGTCTGGGGCGAGGTATTCGGTAGGTAAAAATGTGGGAAACTCGGTGGGTTGATTGAGGGACCCCGTTGTCACGACCCCGCCAACATCGTCTATGATCGCCCTCGACGCGCGTGCACCAGATTCGAATGCGCCGTTCACAGTCGCTGGCCAATCGACGGAGCAGTGCTCCCCGGCCCAATAGATACCATCGCCGTGGTAAGCGCAGAGCGATTTGCGCATACCGACGTTTGCACCGGGCGGGAGGTACGAGTAAGAGCCTTTCGCGTGCTCGTCCGCCCTCCACCGTGTGATAAAGTACGAGTCAACGATGGCGTCACTCGCGCCGGTCCAAAGGCTGCGGAATATATTGTCGGCGATTTCGACGAGGCCCTCGTCGGACATCATTTCGTATTCGTCGGCGGTGTCGGAGCCGTACAGCATCGTCACAGGCTTGTTGTCGAAGTACCGACCTACGTTGAAGAATTCGTGCTGGGGCTTGGGGGGTTCCTCCCCGACTGGATTGGCGGTAGGGTCGACCACTGTGAACCATGTCGACTTGCCCAGCTCATTCGTGTCCTTCCACCAAAAGTTATGGCTGTAAAGGAGCGTAATCTTGTTCAGTAATCCCATCCCAAGCTTTGTGATGGCGGTTGCCTTGTCAGCTGAAAGCTCAGGGTCAAACGCGATGGTGCCATATTGGAGCACCTCGAGGGGAACAGACACGACGACCCTGGAGGCCGTATATAATGCACCATGATCAACCGTGACCGTTACTCTGCGACCCGAGTCGGCTGTCTCAACCATCGCGACCCTCACCACCTTCTCGTTCAGCCGTATCTCACAATTGGGAAATGCGGAAATCATTGTCGTGAGCGTATCGGGAACATTCGAGTAGCCATTGGGGAGGATGTTCTCGGTCCCTATCATGACATTTCCCTCATCAAAGTTCTTCCCGAGATGCGCCATGGTCGCGCCCCTCTCGATGTCAGCGACCTCGCTCGCTAACCCGACGTAGATGGCATTCTTCTCCTCGAGGGTGATATCATCGCCGTACTCATTTGCGAGCCATATCTTGAATTTTTCGAACAATGTGTCGGCGTCGGACCATCTCCATGAGTTCTCCCACACCCACTCCATGAACCCCTCGACTCCCACCTCCAGCACATTCCACAGCCGATCGGAGGCTTCCACGGCCTTGACATCGGTCGGCCCCTTCGTCCACATCTCGCCGGATTCGTTATCCGTCTCAATGTGGGCGATACCCTGAGCATCGCACCATTCACGGACCGAGTTGGCCTCTGAGGTGTGGGAAGGGGAGATGAAAGGCGACGGGATGGACGCATTAGATGCGTGTGGAGAGAGTCCTGACTTCTGATCGCGTGCAGCTGAGCGCTGTAGCTGAAACCACGATCATCGACCTTCTTCGAGTGGGACTTAATACTTACCAGCCCCGTGTAGCCAACCCGCGCCGACCTCCGTCTTGACGGCCTCTTCGCCCTCCCCTATGGTCGCGGTGTACACACGTCCGCCGGTGCGCTCTCGGCTCTCCAGCACGGTGACCGAATATCCACGACTGCAAAGCTCGTAGGCGGCATTGAGGCCACTCACGCCGGCGCCGATCACGAGAACGTCCTGCTGCCCACTGATGGCGGAAGAAGTGCGGGCATGGAGGGCCAAGAAGGCTGTTATCACAACGGTTGCGTAGGTAGAGCTCATCGCCCAGTCGATCCATACGTGTTATCTTTCGAAAGGAATGCGGATCCGGAGGAACAGGCAAGGTGGAAATGAAGGGCGTCCCCTGTATTCCGCCTGTTGGGCTATTATTCAAAGGATGGTGAGGTTCGAGTAAATTGATAATTATGATTTTAATCTGATCCTAAAAGTAAAGCAAACAAGTCAGTCATGCAGTCAAAACAGGTTTCGGAGTTCCGCGTGCTAATTCTTAGAGTTTCCTTGCAGAACTTGAAATAACAGTACTAATTCCCATGTAGATGATGATGTGGAAATAGTGTCCTAAAGTGGGACCGAGTAGATTGTAGTACCTTAAGTACCTATGTAATCCCAGAATTGTAACACCAAACAAGACGACTCCCACAGTAGACCTCTATTTAACGATAGTACTCACAGTAGAACAAATGGGACATATTGTCTCAGTACACAACTCTAGAAAGCATCATCATGGACGATCAAGAGATGGCGCGACTCGTCGACTTGCATCGGCTCCCGATTCACTACGAGAAGCACGCGGTCTGCACGTTCCCGCTCGAATGCTCGGTCCCCGTGGAATACATCCGTCGCCTGACCGACGAGCTGTTATGCGGAGGAGCCCACGTGCAAGCGGACAGATCGTACGAAACTGTAGGAGTGCGGAAGCAAGGCGAGGGCGAGGGGGTCCTTCCCACGAGGGTCCTGACGAGGCTGGAACATTTCGTCGACGCGCACGAGGGATGGTCGGACCTGTGTCACAACTACCTTCGAAAGCTCGCCTCCGGGGCGTCGGGCGTAGAGATGGTCCTGTACAAGGAGAAACTCAACATGAAGCCCCCCGGCGGGAGCGGATTCGCGCCGCACCTGGACACGCCGTCCCTACGCGTAGCCTTCGGCGACGACGGGCCCCAGACCTTCTGCACGGTCATGGTGGCGATCGACGACATGGACGAGTCCAACGGATGTCTGCGAATTTGCAAGGGCGAGTGGAGCGAGGATCGAAGCGTTCGTACGATCGCTCCCGTCGAAATCGACGGGAATCCCGACGCCGGGGGGAGGTGAGATGACGATACGAATTTTACGATGAACGGCCGGACTTCTAATTGATGCATCCCGCCTTTCTCCTATCGCCCCTCCGCTCGTCGAAGGGCCGGGGCCGTCCCCCCCGACGTGGCGGACGAATTGGTGTTCGAGCCCCTGGTGTGCGGGGGCGGGACCGTCGCGGTCTTCAACGGATGGGCGCCGCATCGCTCGGCGGCTAACGCCTCGCAATTCCCTCGACGGGCCGTCTTCTTGACATACAATCCCAAGGAGGAGGGCGATTTTCACCGGCGCTACTACGAGAGGATGGACGAAATGCGACGGACGTGGTGGGAATCCGCGGAACTCGCGAGTCAAAGGCATCGCCAAGAGGATGAACGCGCGGAATTACTTGCCTTGTCCACGATTCCGAAATGAACGACTGCTTTGTCTTGCAGGGTGTTTTGCGAAACAGGAGGGCATGTCCATCGGTGTGCCCACCGTCCCCCCCCCTCCACAATCGAGCTTTTTCTCAACACCGTGCTGAGGCAGCGAAATGGATATCGTAGTGGTGGCGATGACGGTGGAGGAGGTGATGGCAAAAAAGGTGAGGAAAACAACAGTGCGTTATGGTCATTATTGGAGCGGCGGCGGTGGGCACAATCATCTCCTCTAAAATAATGCAGTGTGTTATATTATTTTGATAGCCCTTTTGTGTCACCCTTATCATACACTTTACCACAGGAGGTAGCAGTGTCGCATTGATCTAGTATTATGTGTGCACACCAAAACTTAAGCGAAAAGAGACTTCATGTCATCTACTGTCAACATCTTCAAGCTTGCAGCATCTCTTTCAGTAAACAAAATGAAACGTGACTTCGATGAGAAGATAGAACGTGTGGTTGGTTGCAATCTGTAAAATGAATTCTCACCTCCCTACCGTGCCATCGAAGACAAGTCGCTTCTTTTCTTGCAGTTGTAGGATCCGTTCTTCGACAGTATTCTCGGCAATAAACCTAACGGCTCTTATTGGTCGATATTGCCCAAGCCGATGGGTTCTGTCGATGGCTTGCCTGTGAAGATAGTCGAATTGGAGAAAGATTTTGCGTAAGAGTTCCAGCGTTCTGTGTTCACAAAATACTCTCGTTGCATCACTTACATTTCCGCCGCAGGGTTCCACCAGGGGTCCATTAAATATATGTAATTTGCACTGTTGAACAAACGATATTGTCGATTGTGAGAAAAACATCCGAAATGCGTAAATATCAACCACTGCTCGTGGTGTACGTACCAAGTCAAGTTAAGTGCAACACCCCCCGCCTTAAGAGACATCAACAGAACCCTAACATTGCTGTCCTCGCGGAATTCTTTGAGGCATGTGTCACGGGCCTTGACATTCATCCCTCCGTGGAGAGCTCGGCACCCTAGGCCAAGATCTTCAAGGTACGGATCTGAATGAAGTCTCCAGCGAATAAGATCGAGCATGTTCACAAACTGAGAGAACACTATAGCCTTGCTTCCAGGACTCGTTTGTCGCATGACCACCAGTTCGCGAGTGAGTGCTTCAATCTTAGAACTTGTCGCAAACTCCGCCAGATTAATGCGGCGTAGGATAGAGCCCGTTGCGACATGTTGCAATTCTTTTAAGGACGGCACGCCTGCACCTTCAGAACCATCATTATTTTTTAGAGCAGGTGGCACATTCAGCGATGAATCATCCTCAATATCTGCACATGCCTGGAGATCGATGGAAAAGGCCCCTTGGCAAGAAGGACATCTCAAACTAGATGATGCAGCTATGCCGTTCGATGTAGCCATATACTCTATGACACACGACCTGCAATATGCAGCACCACAACAAGTTGACACAACACGATCAGTTGGAGGCTCGTGACAAAGATCGCAATCGACGGACCCATTGGCGATTGCGATTGAATGAACGCTTCCAGTTTGTGACAGTTCTGCCTGGCCACTTGTATTATTCTTCGAATACACCACTAAGTATGGATGATCTACCGACTGGCGCATTCTGATTAGCAAGTCAAAGATATGCGCGTAATTATTCAACAATGTGCCAGCATTAACATAGTCATCGAAAGAGCTCTTCGTCTGGGTGTAGACTAAAGGAATAAAATTGTGTTGGTGAAATTGAATGCAATATGTAAGCTAACAGAAATAGAACAAAGCATATCAAATCATGATGAACTCACGAGCATTATAGAAATCCTCCTCTACGGGATGAAGTCGGACTTCTTTAATAGTGACTAGTCTGGGGGGTAATTCCATGTCCGAGGCACGGTTCTCCTTTGTCCTCCGTAAAAGCGTCTTATCCAACACTTCGTTTTTGAGAAGGAACATCGCCCTCCTTCCATCTCCGCTGTAACCCTCTCGCTGTATCGGATTAAGAATATACTTATTGAAATGAGAGTAGTGTTGGATCCCACCATGGCCACAGCCTTCGCAAATTCCTGCATGAATGCGGTAGTGCATGCTCTTACAATTGCAGTCTTTGGCTGTCTCGTAAGACGGCAACGTTGTGTGAGGATCATTGATTGCAATTGACATTATTAAAATTGATAACTAGATGTCACTGCCTCACCTCGGCAGTAGTAGTACGCCATGGGATCTAGCCGCAGAAAGCGCACCAGGGAGTAGAACTCTCCTACTCGATTTTGGAGAGGAGTTCCTGATAAGCACCACCTATGAATACCAATCAGACTGAACGCTGCATTGGCTGTCTGGGAGCTTCTTGACTTAATAAAATGAGCCTCATCTTAGAAGATCATGATAAGTCAAAATTTGTGTGAGAAACATTGACTGCTATCGACTTGAAGAAAGTTGATAGCGCGATATCACTGCCTCACCTAGGACGATCCTCCACCAGCAAAGACTGTGTAGAACTGAGTTCTTGGCCCCAGCCATGGCCTTTTCCATCAAAGCCGCCATATCGATTTTGTTTTCGATGTCACCCAATTCAGAATCACTTCTAGAATAAGATGAATCGTCAGAATCGTCATCGAACTTTTTTGGCTTTGCCATCCCCTTCACCTTCCCCTTCGCCGCGGGCTTTTTCTTCGCAGGAGTCTTCCCCTTTTCCGCCTTCGATGGTGCTCGTTGTTTCTTTGCCTTCACCGTAGGCTTCTTCGCAGCCTTGGACATTTTCAATGCCTGGCGTTGCTTTTCGCGCGCTCGTTCCAGCTCACTGTCGCTGGAAGAGTCAGAGTCGTCAGAAACAACATCTACGGACGACGAGTCCGACTCCGAATCAGATCGAAAGTTTTCGACGCCATCGTCGTCTTCGTCATCGTCATCGCCCCCATCTGGCGGCATCCAATCTGCCGCGGTGCGCGAAATTTGAGAGGCCGCTTTTAGTGCGGCGCTTCTCCGAGAACGGGGAGTCATTCGATCCGCATCCGCATCGACTTCCGTTGGTGGGATCGAGATCCCCGCCTTTTTCGCTGCATTCTTCCCAGACGGCTTCTTCGGTGGTTTCCTCACGGTGGCATTCTTCGCGGCGGCATTCTTTCCAGCAGGCTTCTTGATCGACTTCACTTCAGTTGACTGCTTCATCTTTTTAGTTTCCTTCTTCTTCTCAGCGCTCTTGCCATCTCCATCCGAGGTACTGCCTGGCCTCCTGCCGCGACGTCGTCCGTTGCCACCCTCGTCCTGGTCGGAGTTGCGTCGCTGACGCGACTGGGCTTCAGTCCTCTCCGCTGAGTCGCCACAGAAGTATTTCAGGTGAATTGGCAACTTATCGATCTGGTCGAGAAATGATTGAAAAACGAATAGAGACAATAACACGGCAAGAAAGGGAACGTAAGCAATTTTCCCGTTCCCCGAGTGCGGGGAAAGATTCTAATTTACGTCGCCATCATCTCACCTTGAATTTGCCACCGCAATTCGGGCATTCTACGCGATTCGGGCTCGTCATTTTTCGAAAGTCCGCTTCTAGGACTAAAAGGGCAGATTCGTTGGGGGGAGGAAGGCACGATTGTTTAGATATGTGTGGAAAGGCAAGGAAAATGCGTGCGCGCCGCACAGCGAAAAAATGAACCCCATATCGTCCGCGACCCTTCTCTCACTTACCCTGATACGTCGTGAGAACGACGTCGTACTTCTTCAACATCTCTCTCGGCGTACGTACCTCCCTGTCCGGTCCATGGTACGTGCAAACGCTCAGTGCCTCCAATTCGGTGAACTTTTCGATCTCCGTCTTCCACTGGCTCAGCGCGATCACCGGACATATCACGAGCGTCCCCGCGCGACGGCCGTCGTTTCCACCGCGAGAGGAGGAGTGAGAACGGAATTTCTTGGGCAACTTGAGAAGGTCCATCTCGTCGTTCCAGTCCGACAAGGCGCGGCCCCACAGCTCCTCCTCGCGACGGCGTTCGTCGAGGTCGTCGGCGATGTGATTGTGCTTCGTGCCGGGTTTCGCGTGCTGCAATTTCGGCCGGTGGTCGAGAATCGTGGCGATTGTCTGTATCGTCTTGCCCATGCCCTGATAATATTTGTGTCGACGAGGACGGAAGGCACATGCCGCGGGTGTCAGACGAAGGGCGGAAAATGGGTCATTGGGACCTCGTCGATCGATGTCCGAACGCGCGCATCGAGACCAAGGCAAAACGAAAACGACTGCGGGCTTCTACGGGCGAAAGTTCGTCGGCGTTTCCGTTCCCAAATAACTCACCATCTCGTCGGCGAGTATCCCACCTCGCATCCCCCCCCCCACCCCGTCCGAATCCGTCGTCTCCTGGTGCCACATCCAGTTGAACCCCTCCAATTGGAAGGGGAGGAGTGACGCGTTCAGCCCCCTCGGCTCCGCTCGCATGCATACGTCTTTCGCCGATTGGAACGCGTCCTGCACGAGCTCGTCCGGACGCAGCTCCGCGTATTCCTCCAGCATCAGAACTCTGCTCGCCTCGACCCTGACCGACAGCCTCGATTGATCGTCGTCCTTGAGTTCGTCGTGTCCCACCACGTCTTCCGCGGAAGCGATCTCCTCGGGGAACACGACGCAGTCGAGGTGACGGTAAACGACGAACCCCGGCTTCCCGCGGAAGGGGGGCGCGTGTCCCACCCTCAGTTCACCCTTGCCTATTCGCTCGTCGCAGGTCCGGCAAGTGGCCCGTCCGGTCTTGGAGTATTCGACCGTCCACGGGGAGGGCTGGTTGAGCCCGCCGTGCCCGTCGGGCTCGTTGCCCCCGACCGTCCGGTTCTCGCCGCCGTTCGTCCGGCCCTCCTCCTCTTCGTCGTCGTCGTCGTCGCCTTCGTTGTCACTGTCGTCGTGGTGGCTTCGGACCCTATTGCGCGGCCTTATGAAGGGCTCGCTCCCCCTCTGCTTCCGCGTAGATCGCGACCTCGGGGCGACTACGGCGACGACGTCGTCCTCCGCCTCGTCCTCGCCGGATGAGGCGGCGGCGAGCATCAGCCTCCTCCCCCCGTCGATCTCGTCATTGCGATCGTTCCCGCCACTCGCGTCTCGGGCAAAGTAGGGAGAGGAGGACGAGGGGGCGGGCGTAGGCGTAGGCGTAGGCGTTGGCCTGGGCGTCGGCCTCCCGCCGTTCGCGTCCCTGGCGAAGTGCGGAGAGGACGTCCGCGAGGAGGATTCCGTCTTGGCCCTCTTTGCCGACGGCGTTACCGACGAGGCGCCGACTACGGCGGCGGAGGGCGTGCGACCGGATCGTCGCGGCATCTTCGCGCGTCGGCGTTGTTTGCTTTGTGGTGTTCTATCTTCTTTGGAGAAAAAATATTCTGCGCTGGCTTTTCAACGTGTGGCGGGAGGTTTGGGTACGTAGAATGAATGCCCGCCTCTACATATGAATGTGCTACGTAAGGCGAGGTTCAAGTGCAAAAAAAAGTAAAAAGTAGCAAGTCGCGAAGCGCGAAA
>JALLAZ010001101.1:0-10261 GCA_036939755.1 Stephanodiscus triporus | reverse complement strand
GTTTTTACTTGTAACATTTCACTTCAGGGGAAAAGTTATCCACCCGCCTAGGTCACTATCAATTGATAACCTACTTCCAAGCCAACTACGAATCGCCGTCCAACACGACGATCTAGCTAGCCTACGTACCTACGAGAGCTAGATACGGCGATCCCACGAATCGCCGTGAAGCACGCCAGCCGGACTTACGAAAAGTTTTTTGTGTCCAAAATGACTGAGCCCAAGGCGCTAGCTCCGAGGTATCCGTCCTCCTACACCACATCGTACCAGAAGTTCGTAGACAGACCAGCTAAGAGTTCCTTCAAGGCATTTTTTATTGGAACCGAGTTAGGACAGGCCCTACGAATAATGAGTGCAAACAAGTCAGTCCCCGAGGGCCTCAAGAACCAAGAGTGCGAGAAAGGGAACCGGAAGAAGCGTCCTCCCATCCCCTACGTGCCCGTAGTAAATGAGGTCCAAGAAGCCGTCGCGAAGGGGAAGGAATACTCCTACAAGATTAAACTCCCCGATAAGACCGAGTTTAGTGTACCCATCTGGGACACTGGGACCCAAGAGGCTTTCCTGATTCATGTGCAGCAAGCAAAGAGTGCGTGCAAGAGGAAAGGGCTGTTCCAGGACTACGAGGACGCCATTGAGGCAGAATCGAAGGCTGTGGAGCGAGTCAAGAGCCTCCGAAAAGCCATCGCGAACGCGATAGGCCCAAAGTCTAAGAAGGACGCCGATGACACTAACCAGTCACCTCTGGAAGAGTCGAAGGCAAGCCTTAAAGACGCCCTACTTGAAAAGAAAAAGGCCCAAGAGGCCAAGGCCACAGCCGCGGAAGGTTACTTCTCGCTTTATGCAAACCTTCTTAGCGAAGACGCCCGGTACCGCTGGGACAAGATTGTCGCCAGTCAAGTCGGAGCAGCCCCGTGGACCGACCTACAGGGGAATGAGCACGAGGAAGAGCGTGGCAAGAGTGTGGAGTCCTTTCGGGATTGCATCACCTTCCACCTCCTCGACATGTTCCCCAATGATGCAGCCGAACAGCAGCGTTACTACATCAGTAACGTGCTGAAGAAGCCCCAGCGAGTCCCTGTCAGGTACTTCTTCCAACGAGTAGAACAGCTCAACAGCTATCTCTCGTACCTACCTTGTACCTACGACAGCCCTCGCGCGACAGCATCAACTAAGCCCGTCATGGCCTACGACGAGGCTGAACTAGCGAGCCTTCTGCTTCGCATGTGCCCCGAGTCCTGGCAGGATCAGTACGACCTTACACAGGATTCGCTTCCACAGAGCGTTAGAAAACTACTGGGCGTTCTCGAAAACGTTGAAAAAGTAGTAGCGAGTTCCGACGCCAAGGAAAGGGCCACGAAGGAAAACTCTGAGAAAGCCACCGGAAAGCGCGACAAAGGTAAGCGCAAAGGTACTGGTTCCCACGAGGTCCAAGTCCCCAAAAAGGTGAGAGTCGAGAAAAGCTGCACACTATGCCAGAAGCATGGGAAATGTCCTCGGCGCAAGCCATAGTCACTCGACTTCGACATTTGTGACAAGGTGCATCCCAAGTCCACCATTCGCATCCGTTCCTGTTTGACCTGCCAGGGAAAAGGGCTAGAGGGAGGAAGAATTGGAAACAAAATTCCGACTAATAATGGTTCGAAAGCAGAGTGAGGCCATAAAGCATCGTTATGCAAGATAAACCAAAAATCCATCTCCTTTTTGAAACGAGACCGCCACTCTTCATCCCACAACAATCTAGGGATCATCACCACATCAGTAACCTCTGAAGGCTGCTTGTGTTGTGACCTAGCAAGCTCCTTCAGAGCAATTAATGCTGCCCCAGGAGGTGGGGTCCAAAGATGAACTCCTGATTGATGTCCGTCCTCAAACCATCTCATTGGGGTCAGAGGCAGAACGTAGTCCTTGCCCATCCAACTCTTGCACCAATCGCCCAGAACATTTCCAGCGACATCCCATGCAGAGATGTTCAAGGGCATAAACTGGCGAACATCATATCCAAGGGAGATGCCGGCATCATAATTCCCCCAAGATAATCCATCCACGCCAGAGGCAATCATCCTATCTCCTGAGATATGAAAACAGTGTATGAACACCTCGTGTTGTCTAGCAAGCTGTTTCAAAGTGAGGACCAGGTCAAACAAATGTCGAGCATGGGACAATCCTTTAGTCCACACGGCAGACCAGACTGCATTATCTGTGGCTGCCCAGAGTTCGCACCCATCATGCTTCCCTGCTCGAATTTCCCATATGAGGTGGTTGACCTGGTTCTGAGCTTCTCGCAGATTCGAACCTCCCTCAGCAAACCCTGCTTCCCAAAGACCTTCCCGTGATATCAAGATACCATCTGGATATTGGGTCACACCCCCAAAACCCTTGCGAGATGCATCTCCCACATAAAACCAAAGTTTGCCTTTGTCTGTGGGCCGAAGGGGAACTAACAAAGGGTTATCTCCTTCAAAAAGCGTTTGCAATGCCTCGCAATGAAGTAAGAGCTCTGAGGTCACCTTGGTTTGCAGAGGGTAGTCCCCTTGAAGTTCCGAAGGGGAGTCTAGACCATGATCGTGTCTGTATTCCAACATCGCAGCTGACTCAATTGACGAGTCGATTCGCCAGCCCTCCGGGTCGCGGTCAGATCTGAACGCCTCAATGGCATTAAAAATGCCCTTGAGATGACACTTTGCGTCCTGATAGACTTGCAAGATGTTCACCCCGAGGCCGGCAATCGTCCTTAATTCAGCCATCGATAGTGATCCAGTATTTCGCCCTTCCGTAAGAATCCAGCTTAGACCAGTTTTAAACCTGAGCCACTTTTTGAGAGTAGTGGACATCATAGGGAAAGGGGTGTCAGTATGGACATTAACTCCATTCCAGGCACCTGGAGTGAGTGTTGGTGGGCGATACTTCCTTTTGTCCACCTGGTTCCCCAGAGAGTTCATTCTGGATTTCAGCTGGGCGCAAGCGCGAGTTGCCTCATTCGTCCCTTCCTTCTCCCTGATGCACGGGTGAATATCGTCAACGTAGTCGGCCTCACGGGTAGCAAGTTCACCGTCCATTCGTAATAACATCACCCGAGGCATCAAAGTATCATAATTCAAATCCCCAGGAAGATTCAGGCATACTGAATCCCATTGCCAATGATTTTTAGGATCATTCCTATCACCCTTGCAAAGCTCGAGAACTATCCGCTCTGACTGGCATGCAAGATACGGGGAGGGGCGCCCTCCAAAATGAAGTGAGCAGAACCGCCAAAACTCATGGGATTCGTATCCCCCTTCAGCCCTCATATTTATAACTCGCATGCCGAGCGAATGCCGCTCGGAAGCATGAGTGAAAAAATTATTGAACATCGCCCCAACGTCAATGTCTCCTTGTTTTGATTTGACAAAAGAACTTGCTGGTTGAGTGTAATCTTTGGACCCTGAATCCAGATAGGTGGCCACAGGGACTGACAGCCACTTGGTTGCCATCTCGATCACATCTCCAATATCATCCAACATAAAGCCCGGAGCCCACAAGGTTGCATTGTGGCCATTCGAAGATGAATTCCAAACAACTCGGATGTCCAAGATCACTCCATCCACCTCCAGCTTTACAACCGAAAAGCGTTGAGTGATCAAGTCGATAAAACCTTGTTCGATGAAATGCCAAAATCAAAGCTGAAAGATTTTCTTCCGAGTCTCAATCTCAGCCTCTTGTGACGGGGCTGGCATATTGTGAGCAAACCCCACAGGTGGATCAGCGAGATGATAGAAAGGGGTCCCGTCGCGCATGATTGATCAAAATTCTTTGGGGAATCTCCAAAAGAAAATACGTGACCATCGATGCCAGTGCCATAGGAAGCGGCGCGGGCACGATAGATGCAGTCCTCTATTGCCGCTAAATCCTGGGGGTCGTGACCATTGGATCGCCACCACCGCATGGCATCCCTCCCAAGGTAATCTGCCCACCAACGCACGGCAAACCGTTGGAGTATGACTCGCACATGAGCCTCCTCCTCTGTCTCAGAAGGGAAGAACCAAGCAGTCAAGTCCACTTCGGCGAAGTCCGTCTGGGCAGCAGAAACACGTGTCGTCACTTTTGCCTCTAGAGGGGAGAACAGAACATCTGCAGTAAACCCTTTCAATGTCATCCCCGGGGAAGGGTCAGACGGCTGTTCAGCTCTGCTGTAGAGCTTTAATAGAATAGCATTGCATACCGCCTGAATGAAACCCCTCAACATTTTGCCAGGTGGGGAGAGGAGACGTGCTTGGAGTATTCGTAGGCACTGCTCTCAACTCCATCCACGTGATTCCAACTTGCCTTCATAGTCCCAAATTGCCATGAGCTTAGCCATTTTGACCTGTCGTAAGATGGGCTTGATCGTGAATACGGACTGAGCTGAAACCCAAAAATATCTCTCTTGAGGTGGGAGGCGACCCCTCCCCTGAGTAAACAGGAATTGTAAGCTCGGGGGTAGGAGAAGAAAGAAGTCCAATGGCCAACGGTGATTGATCAAGTCCCGATCGTGGTTTGAAGGTAGCCCCCCTCACACCTCCAAGCATATCTGACAGAGCCGTCTGGAGGAAGCGAGGGAGGTTATCACTCCTCATTAATGATGGGTATGAAATTACATCACCCCATTGTATATAATGAATGAATCTCCACGATGAGGTGGAAACTCCTCCGATTGCCGAATGATGAAAGGTCATCATCTTCTTATGATAGAACAAGGGAAGTCCCGCCGGTAGCATTCCGATGGTGTCACTTCTTGAAAAGGAAGCATGGATAGATTAGATCGCAATGACTGGGTGCCATCGCTTAAAAAGAGCTGTGACGAGCTGGGTTTCAGATGCCATAGCAATGGTCGCTAGAAGACAACCGTCCCAGGGTCCTAGTGGCAAGAGGCGTAATCCATCTTGGGGGGTAGTGGTAGGCGTCAATGAAACTTTTCGCCTAATATCCTTAAAGTGGTCAGGCATATCCACCACCACAGCTTCAACTTCCGCGCCCCAAGCCTCAGCTGCTTCAGTCCACCCCATTGATGATGCACCCACAACACAAATCCTTACTTTGCTCCGAGGCCTTCTCCCGACCGCCATCCGTGCGGCAATAGCTATCGATTCGCCTTTGAAGATGGGCGCGCTGGGAGGCCCCCGGTCCTCACTTGATTTCATACCCCCAGAACGAAGGGCAAGCTCCTCCCCCTCGTCTGGCCTATCTCATATTGCACTCTTCAAAGTCTTGATGTCCTTCTCATGCTGGGCACACTGAGACTTGATTTTCTCTACATCCTTGGTGACCGTTCCCAGTGTGGACAGAGCCGTCTCCACCTTCTTGCCTTCTCTCTGAAGTGATATCAGGGCCAGCATGTTCGACACATGCGGATGCTGGTCAAACTTGAGGCATCGATATTCCTCAAACAACTTGGTAGTTCTTAAGCTCCCCCAAATCATCCTGACAGTATTCTTGGTGTCAAGAGTGATGGCCCGCACAGTCCGAATATCGTCAAACACGGCCTTGCAAAAGATGAGGACCCGTTCCCAAGCATCATCGGTTCCCATTCCAGCGGCGGTCAAGATCTCAATAAGTGGCTCGATGGCGTCGATCCAGGCCGTGGCTTGAGCCCGCGAGAGAAGCAGCTGCTCAGTAAAGACTGCATGCGCAAGGGGGAGAGTCGCCAAAGGGAATGCGAAGTCAATCGTATTCTGGATCATTCTAGAGACTTCAGTGAGGGAGCTGGTGATATTATCTTTAGCCCCATTATTGAAGGTCCCTTTGACGGCAGAGTAAGAGGACCACGAGGAGGTGTCCAAGACCAACCCCCCATTGCCACATGCTTTTGCTTGTCCTGCTTCTTCATCAGATTCTCGGGATAGGTCATACCATAAGAGAAAGCAATCCTAGCCTAGGTAAGGCTGTTGTAGTCCGCCTTGAAGGCCGAAGCGGCGTTTACCATTCCTTCAGCGATGGTCTCATAGGCGTCCGAACAAAGCATCACAAGGGTAACCATGTTGACACAGTATCAATACAAATCCTTTTCCTTGAAGGTCTGAAGCCAAGCTGATACCGCTCCCAGATCTCGAAAGGTCCAATTGCCTCCCCAGCTCTCCTATCCTCCAGCGACTTGATCCTCCCTTCCAGCTTAGCCAACGTCCCATCAGGATCCCTGAGTTCTCTCTCAATGGATCCCAGCCGCCGACCCAAGCCTGAAAGCTGGTCGGCAATATTTGATTGAACCGTCGACATCATTCTTAAATCCAGGTCGGACTGGAGAACAAATCCTGCCGACTTCAGCTTGTCGACTACCCATCTCATCAAATTATCAAAGGTGGGGGGTGCAAGTGTCGCGGCTGGCGGTGCAGGTGTAGTTGTGGAACCACACACCTGGAAGAATGTTGAGCATTGGGAGGTACCCTGTCATGAGGCCGTCACATGCTCCAACTCCCTCAAGTCCTTCCAAATCTCGTCAAGCTCGTCTCTCACGAAGATGAACAAGGTCGGGAGGGAATCTTCAAGGAGCGATGCTCTAGTTTCCTTCCCCAGCCTCGGGGAAAGCCATCTTGAGAACAGGCCGCTTGAGACTGTCCTTCCCCCCAAGTTCATGGGTGGTGAAACCTCACCCACCCGCTCCCGCACGTTTGGTAGCCCCCGTACAGGCAAGGAAATCGATATCCCCTTCCAACACTCGCGCCCCACAGATTCCTTGCTTGCTCACGATGATCAACGACACACCAACGTCTGCATTCCACGCATCAATAGTTGACATGGGAGTCCCCGCGGGGACGCCCCCATCACCGCACCTTCGTCTTTGAGATCAACCCCCTGGTCCTTCTCTTTGCCTTCAACCATGTCCAAGGAGAAACCGGACGAGAGGGAGAAGAGCAAGGCCTCTAATTGAAGCACCGCCGCCTCCGCCTCCTCCAAATTATTTCTCCCCATGGCAAGCCAAAAGTTGGCCACAGCCGAGGTCGTCTTGGTGTCCATACTTGAGGAACTCTTGAACTCTTGGTGAGTGCAAAACTTGATGAAAAGGTAGAGTCAACTCGAAGACTCCCCCAAATTATGCTGGGCATCGTTCGCTCGTTGTCTTGAGATCAACAAAACAACAGTTCCCGACCCACCCACTCTTGCCAGTCCCAAACAGGCAGCAAAGAAAAATAATCTCTACGAGGCCCTATTCTAATTCGTTTTGATGAAAAGGGCTGCCACGAGATCAGTCCGGCAATCACATAAATTTTATGGCCTGATTCCTTGCCTCTTGACGAGGCATCGATAAAGGGGTTCATGTTAGCGTTCGCTTTTTAGCGCTCGCGTTGTCATGAGGTTGATGAGATGAGACCTTCCCCGGAATTAATGCCTCAAGACTTCGCTCCCAATTTGAGACAGATGTCCCAACGTGAGTGCAGAACAGACAACAGACAACAGACAACCATCTTTCCTCGCTCTGGCTCAGGGCAGCTTAACCGACCCAACTGGAAATTCATGGCATCAGATCAATCAGGAACAATGTCATTATCGTCGTCTCCTATTGGAAGTGTTTCGGAATCACCTGTGCGGCCAAATCTTCCATCGACTTCAACTGGGAAGCCCGACTTTTCCACTGTTGAGAAGCAGTTGATAGCAAAGCTGAGATCAAAAGCGGAAACCAAGATTAAATTCACACAGGGTTTGCCATCCAAATATGTCGACCAACCAGCACGGCCTCAACCAGTCCTTCCCCCCTTTTATTCGCCAATGCAACTAACGGGTCAACAGCAGCGGGCATCCGCCCAGCAACAGTTACTCCTATTTCACAAACAAGTTACAGATCTAATTATTCCACCACCGAAAACAGCAGCCACCAAACCATACATAAATCCAATCCAACTTCGGCCTCACCTGGCTCCGGCGGCGAAGCGTATCAAAACGATATCTCATCCCGAATCGTCGGCGCCATCGCAGCAAGATATGAAATCGCTCGAGCCTGTACAGGAGCAGAAACAATCACGCACGCAGCAAATCCCTCAGCAACGAAAAGCAATGTCTCCGCTTGGGCAACCCGAACATATAATTCCGCCTCAACGGCCCCCATTTCCAAAACAGCAATTTGCACTTCCAACTCGGGAACAAACATCACTCGCCGAACAGAGACGACGCGAAGCAAAGAAGGAAACTCCCATCACTTTCAATGAACGAGAAATGAGCGAGAAGGAAATACACTACTCCAAAAGTCTTCTCGTGTGCTTCTTATCAGGACAGGGAGACGAATCATCAGATGAAGCAGTGACGATGACAAAAAGGATAAGCGGATATAATGATGCAACATCACGGCATGTTGATAGCTATCAACACGATACATCAAATCATTCGATGGCATATCATTATAGCGTTCCTACGTCATACAAGAAGAGAAAATGGACACCACCGTACTCACTTTAGGGATGATGAAGGGTCAAGTTAATTCTACTCTGGCCACGTCCAATACCGAGCAGAAGTGCTCATCAATATTTACAATTTAACCTGTTTTAGAAAGAACCGAAATGTCACTAATGTAGACTTGCAGTTTTTCCATACAGATGAGGATCAAATTGTGACACCGGAGCGTTAATTGTGTCTGTCATTAGTAAAATTCTGTTGTGGGGGCAGGATTTATATGAAGGAAATTGTTGCGAGGACCCAACTCCCTGGTAAAGCGCCGTGTTAATATGATAATAAGTGTATCGTATCCCCCAAGAAAACAAAGATAGGAGAACCAATAGGGCCAAGCAAGCCCAATGAATTCAGAGGCAAACCTAATCTATCGTCGTAATTGTCAGTGAAGTCGTCGCCCCTCTGATAACCAATGATAATGCACTCTCATTACCTCATCATGCATCATTTATACGTCCAGCAGCGCAACGATGTCTGCAGTCGCCCTTTACCACCACATCTTAAGGCCTTTTCGATGATGCTCATATTCAAGCTTTATCGGTTACTCGGTCAGTAACATCAGTGTAGTGGCCTTTGCGCGATGCAGAGAGCTTGCTCACGGGTTACGATGAATTTTCATGACGAACTTCCCCCGCCGTCCGCCAGTCTTGGCCAAGGCACACAGCACTCCCGTCTCCGACAGGGCTTCCCTGAAGTCCTCCCGCACTTTCCCCGATACCAAGTCCGGTGAGATGGGCGCTTTCACTCTCCCTTCGTCCATCAATTTCAATATGACCCCCAGTTCCTCGGAGGGTAATATGCGTCGAAAATTGGTCCGCATCGACGAGAATACGGTCTGGGTGGCGACAGTGGCGCACTTGAATAAGAAATAGCTCAAGTCCAACGATCGTATGGCCTTCCCGGCGACGACCAAACAAACCGTTCCGTACGGTCGAATAACGTCCGCGCACGCGCGGAAGAGTTCGGGGGTTGGCTCCGCGAGACAGATAATCGCGTCGACGGATCCGTCGGCCCCGACGGACGGCAGCCTGAGCGTTATTTCCTCGTGTGGTATCGCCTCATCAGCGCCGAGACTCAAGCACCAATCCCGTCCCTCTTCCGTGGACGACGTGGCCACGATCTTCAGGGCCGGATGCCACGCCCGCGCCAACGCGATCGTCCAGCTTCCCACCCCCCCCGCCCCGCCGACGACTAGGAGCGATTCGACGCCCCCGCCGTCGTTGTCGATCAGGGCAAGGCCCGCCTTGCGCAAAGACTCGTATGCCGTCAGTCCCGCCACGGGAACGGACGCCGAATCGCGCGCGTCGATCCCGGACGGCAACGGCGCGACGCACCGACGATCGACGAGGATGTGGGTGGCGTAGGATCCCCGACGGCCCGGATCGGCGACGAAGCACGCGCGCCGTCCCTTCCAATCCGCGGGGACGAGCGCACCCGCCTCGAGGACGGTGCCGCTCCCGCCGTATCCCGGAACGAACGGGCCGCCGCCCCCGTCGACGACGACTGGACCGCCGTTGCCGCTGCCACGGAGCTTCTGCAGGTCCACCGGGTTGACATCCGTGTAGGCGATCTCGATCAGCACGTCGTTTTCGGAGGAGATTTTCGGGATTTCCAGCCTCATGAATTCCAACGATTCATCGTATTCTCCGTGCCTCGTGGCGCCGAGGACTTCCATCGGGTCGGATCAGCGGGTGCAAGGTGCACGGGAATGATGTAAAGACGGGTAAACCCCCAAAAAATAAAGTAACGATACACGATAATGTGGCGCAGCAGCTTCAAGCTTCGAATTTTGGTATGTAAGTTAACCTGTGGTATGACTGTTAAACCAAAAACAAACATGTGACATTTTGGCGGGAGGCGCTGACGGACG
>JALLAZ010001100.1:0-12287 GCA_036939755.1 Stephanodiscus triporus | reverse complement strand
CAAATTTGATCTTTTCTGTTTTGCTAATTACGATAGATTTAGTAGAAAGGAGGGAGAAAGGATGTACATTTGGAATGCTTAGACAGCGTATATTACGGTACTCTACCTACCTAGAGTAGGTAAGTAGAGGTAGGTACTTATGTAGAATATGTACTCTATCTAGCTAAAAAGTACGATACATAGAAGATACGACCGAAAGGGGTTGGGATTCTGTGGTGAGTTCCCAATGGAACCGACCTCCCCGTTGTCGTCCCGCCGGCCGTCCTGCTTGCCTGCCCTGCTCCTCCCGTCCCCCTCCTCATCCGGTTCAGGTTCGTACACACACACACAGAGAGAGAGAGGGCGGACCCCGGTCGCCACGTTCGCGATCGCCGCGCCAAACGACCACCCGAGGAGACGTCGGCACCGACACGAGAGTACCCCGGGGGGGGGGCGGCCAGAGGGAGGGAGGGAGGGAGGGAGGGAGGGCACGACGACCACCACCGCGACGATGACCACCACCACCGCGACGCAGCGGCGGACGACGACGGTTCTGTTCCTGCTATTATTATCATGCTCGACGGCGTGTTCGGGCGGAAGGAGCGCGCGATCGTCGCGCCGCGACGTCGACGTCGGCGTCGAATTCGTCGTCGTCGTCCCCGCGATCCCGTCGGCCGTCGTCGACGACGACGATAACGCCGGCGTCGCGGCGCGACGATCGACGACGACGACGACGACGTCGCGGCGTCGACGATCGTCGTGGGGGGGGTTCCTCCTTTCGAATCCCCGCTCGACGACCGCCTCGTCGTCGTCGTCGTCGTCGTCGTCGATGCTGTGCCTCGATCGTAGTCATCGTGGGGGCCACGCGGACTACGTCGGGGAGGACGACGACGAATTCGACGACGTCCCGTCGTCGTCGTCGTCGTCGTCGTGGGAGGCGGCGGGGGAAGGGGGGCGCCCCCACCCCTCGCGTGGCGACCCGTTTTCTCATGATGACGAGTGGAGGCAACGGCCGTGGGACGTTATGCAACAGCAGCAACAGCAGCAGCAGCAGCAGCATCTACAGGGGCCTCCGGGAGCTGACGGTGGAGGAGAAGTAGGAGGGGATGTAGGAGGGGGGGGGATGCAATATCGTTCATCTCCGCAGCAGCAACAACAACATCATCATCAGAATCAGCAGCAGCATCCTCCGCGGCAGCAGACCGACGATCAATGGCGACGGGATGCGACATATCCGCGGGTATCCCCCCCTCCTCCTCCTCGGGAGGCGGGCGGTCGGGCGGATCAATATCACGCCGTCGACCATCGTCGTCGTCGGATGGAGGATCCTACCCATATCGACGAATCGCACGGCCGGCGGCGGCAGCTTCAAGGGCGCGGCGATCCTACCCCGCCGGAACTGCCGCCGGGATACAACGGACGACGTCCCCCCCCCGGCGTCGGCGGCGGGATGCGGGAAATCCATCCGACGGCGGGGGGGGGGACGACGATGATGTCGCATCCGCCGCCGCGTGTGCCCTCGCGCGACGGCGAGGTGGGGAACGCGTCGTACTACGGGGGCGACGACGACGTGGACGATTGGAACCAACTGCTGCCACGGTCGTCGTCCTCTGCCCCATTCGAGGACGGCGGCGACGAGATCGACGACATCGACATCGACGACGACGGGGGGGAGGGGGGCGGGGGGACGTCGTCCTCGTCCTCGTCCTCGTCGCGCGCCGTGGGGGGCGGGAGCATGGACCTGTCCCAATTCGACAAGGACGTCATCTTCTCGGGGTTGAAGCGACTGTACCGGAAGAAGATACGCCCCCTCGAGCTGAGTTCGAGGTACGGCCACTTCCACTCCCCGCCGTTGAGCCCGAGCGACTTCGATTCGAGGCCAATGGTGTTGCTCTTGGGTCAGTACAGCGTCGGCAAGACGAGCTTCATTCGGTACCTCCTGGGGAGGGACTTTCCGGGACAGAGGATCGGGCCGGAGCCCACGACCGACCGATTCGTCGCGATAATCAAGGGCGATTCGCCATCGTCGGGGAACGGGGGGGGGGGTGGGGACAAGATCGTACCGGGCGCCGCGCTTTGCTCCCAGGCAGACCGTCCGTTTCGGGGACTTTCGATATTCGGGAACAACTTCCTAAGTCGGTTCGAGGGCGTCGAGATGTACGATTGTCCCATACTCAACAACATAACGCTCGTGGACACTCCCGGCATACTCTCGGGGCAGAAGCAGGGCCAGTACGGTCGGAATTACGACTACGAGCAGGTAATGAAGTGGTTCGCCGAGCGGGCCGACCTAATCATAATCATGTTCGACGCGCACAAGCTCGACATATCGGACGAGTTGAAAAGGGTAATCGAGCTCCTGAGGCCGCATCAGGACAAGGTGCGCGTACTGCTCAACAAGGCCGACGCGATATCGACGCAGCAGCTCATGCGCGTGTACGGCGCCCTTATGTGGAGCCTCGGGAAGGTCATGCTCACGCCGGAGGTTTGCCGCGTTTACATGGGTAGCTTCTGGGGTGCCCCGCTCAAGAACAGGGAGCAGGCGGCGCTGTTGAATCGGGAGAAGCGGGACCTGTTCGACGACATCGCGCGTCTCCCGCAGGACGCGGTGATGCGCCGGATCAACGAATTGGTGAAGCGCGCGCGGTCCGTGAAGGTGCACGCGTACATAATGCACTACCTGCGAAAGCAGCTCCCTTACACTTGGGGGAAGAGGGAGAAGCAGCGACGTCTGATAGATCGGCTCGATCGGGAGTTCGTCATGTGCGCGCGCAGGTACGAGCTGCCGCGGGGGGACTTCCCGGAGCTGGAGTCGTTCCGACGCGCGTTGTTGGAGATGAAGGACATAAGCAGCGAGGTTCACAAGTTGGACAAGAAAATGGTGAAGGACATGGAGAGGGTGTTCAGCGTGGACATACCGAACCTGTTGGAGGCGGCCAAGTTCCATTAGATAATTAATATATAATGGCGATAATAAATCTTATAAACGCGCAAACGCCATCCAAAGAAAAGGCGGCAACCAGCAGCTCCTCAAGACAAGTATTCTCCCGACTCGCCAGAGTAGAAGAAGTCCCCATGTCTGCGAAGGAGGAGGATATGAAGGGGTAGGATCGGCTGTATTCGAGGCAGTGTGGAGGCGCCGGCTTGTCCGGCGATGGGAATGAAGGTTAGTGTGTATATGATATACACCCAGCTTGTATTTTCTAGAGTATATGTTGCATAAGTAGAGTTTAATTTATTCCTGAAGGCTCGGGCCTTTTACCATTTAAACTTCGCTTTCATTCAACAAGAGATTCTGCGCCACTTTCGATACATCCAAGGTTGTAACCCAAAATCATGCTTCTCTCAAGGTGCACGCTGGAAATCATTGTCTGCGCGTTTGTATTCTTTGCCCAGCTAAAGATACAAATGGTCAACTTGCGACACTGGATGTACACGCCAGATAATGGACCACCCTTTGTCTATCCACCGTGGCTAAAGACAGAGCTAATCGACTCCTAATTTTCACTGTAGCCTTACCCCACTTCATGGAATGCTGTGGTCGCATATATTCTAACCGAGTCAAAGTAGATACATCTGAGTTGTGTGAGCATTCGTCATTATAAATTGCAACATGGCATCATGAAAAAATGTATCCTCAAGTCATTGCATCTTCCGATTGCATCGCAAAAAGCCGACACGAAAGATAAACAACATGAAAGGAATGTGACTATCAATTCATCACACGTAGAAAACATTAGTTTCTGTCAGACAGCGACCAGCTGAGGTGTGGGGATGCTCTCAACAGGTTATTAAATCCGACAATTGGCACAGATCACAATTGGCACATATCATACATATCAGTCATTTTCTTTCCGCTGACTCACCATATGGCTGCGGCTTACTGACTGTTCAAGACTTTGTGCACCACTTGCCGCCCTCCTATCTTCATTTCATTTTACAAGGGCAAAGATATGTCAGTACGTATAATGTGTAACATATTGTTGATGCAGCAAAACAATGTTCCCTCCTTCTATACCTTCCATGTCATGGCAAAGCGGACATGAAAGGGCGAATTGAGGTACAGATGAAAATCATAACCGCTTGTTTTAGCAAGGTAAACAATTCTGCCCCAGGTGGATGTAATGTAAATACGAGCAGAAACACATCCTTGCAATACTGTTGGTGGTTCAGCGAGGCTTTCAATAAAATGTGACTCACGCTGTGTACATCATTTGCACCACCATATCGCAGTGAACGGCGTTCCACCAAATACAATATTCAATAAAAATAAATGATGACGCATCAGTAAGATATGAGAGGAAATTACCACCAGCATGTTCGATGCCAAACAATATATGGATCAGAAAATAATCACTATCATTCCTCGCACGGAAAATATTTTTCCATGCATCCGATGGAATCCGACTGTTATTGGGTGATTATTCTTCATCCTTTCCACCGTCATGGATTGCTACGATACAACATTATAAGTGCATAATCATTTTTCTGCTTAGAAATTAAAACATAAGTCTTCGACAGCCCTCATTTGCCATAACACAAAGACTGTGCCCGTCGCATGAAAGATGCGACGAAGAGTGGCGTACTAGAGACGGTTTTTTTTCGTCATCGCAGAGTACGATGCAATCAAACATCCAACCATCCGACCGACCGAGGACGAGGTGCAAATTAAAATATTTGGTCTTACCATGTTGAGATAGCCATCGTCACGACATCTTACCACATAATCATCAGTAATGACGGCTCCCGCTCAGGTCGTTTTTACGGTTGAGGTTTTTGAGGTTGTGGTTAGGTGTTGTGGGCTGGCATGGCCGGGACGGACTGGTGCGCGGAGAAGTGGATTGGCGCCATATTGCGAAGGCCAGACCTCTAGAACATCTCTCTCTAATAAAAAAGAAGACTCCATCCACCACAAAAGAGCAGCACGTGGCTCATCACCTGCTCACTTCCTTCATTATCGTCCTGCCACGAGGCAATCCTCCCTCGCGACCGACCGTCATCAACATCATGCCCATCGATCACAACTCGTACTTCGACTCGAAGGTCCAATCCCTGGCATCCACGCGTCACGGAAAGAAATTCAGCGTCGGGATAATCGCCGCGGGGACCTACCACTTCGGGACGGCCGACGCCGAGAGGATGACTGTCGTGTCCGGGATGCTGACGGCCAAGCTCGACGGTCAGGACGAGTGGGTGAATTATCCCGCGGGTACCAACTTCGAGATACCGCCGAATTCGGGATTCGATGTAAGGGCAGCGGTTGACACCGCGTACCAGTGCGAGTATCTTTGATGGAGGGGGCGGAATCCGAGAGATGCGATATATGATTTACGGGAGGAAAATGATGATGCGTTTTTGGTCGTCGCTAGACCCTGCCTAACGCGAGAAGATGGAAGAACTCAGCTATTGGCATCCGTCCATATCGATCACGCACCACAATGCGCAACAATACATCATATTGTTAAAGATTGATGATGAAATCGCGGAACATGGTACACACCCATGGAAATCTTTTTCTCGACACTGCCAACCACAGATAAGGATCTATCGCGTTATTTTTCTTCAGTAGATGCTTTAATATTAACATTGTACTTCCGGTGCTTTGGTTTAATAACGCTGTAATTTTTTTCAGACGGAGGGCATGGACCACAAGTTGAACGCATTTGAATATCATCCACCAACCTCAAAAGAGTGTGAAGAGCAGTCGGATTATTCTCATCGATAGGTCCGCGCATGAGGGATTCAGGTCACGATGCGAACAACCTCTTAGTGTGCACTCCCATGGACACCTAATGAGTTACAAATCACAACCAACCGAAAATGGCACGTAGAAGACAGTTTTATAATCCTTCGACAGGCGAACTTTTTCAATGACCTTACCCGTCGAAACGATTTCTCGCAGTCGCCACGGCGGGCAATTAGGTAGGATACGACGAATTCCGTCGACGGTGCGGATAGGCCACGGCCTACAAAAAAGCACGCATTAGGGTTAGGGTTCAGTGGCATCGGTCGGACCCGGACCATAAGGCTTTTTCGTATGCGAAGCGCCCAAGCCTCGATTTATATCACGGGGCCTTGCAAATGTCGGGGTCGTAGCCGGCGCGTTCGAGCGGGATGCACTTGAACGCCCCGTAAGGGTCGTACGAATCGCTGCAGCATGCACTATCGCACTCGGAGCTCGACGAGCACGACGCCCAGTCTTGGAGGCAATGATCGCCATCGCACGCGATCGTCGTCGTCGTCGTCATCATCGCGTTGGGGAGGAATATCGCACCGAGGACGAACAGAATGATGATCAGGCATACCCCTCCCGTGCATACCGCGCATAATATCACACAGCAGCACTTCATCCCCCTCCTCGACCTCCTCCCGCGATCCGGGACCGTCGCGTCGTCGTCCGGCCGCCGCGCGGGCTGCGTCGACGACGACGGCGCCGTCGTCCCGAAGTCTACGGCGACGCCGGGGGGTATGGATCGCACCTCCACCCTGGTCAGGTACTCGTCGCCCGGCGACCGCCCGTCGGCCAACCCCCAGGCATCCTCGGCGGGGATGCGATAATTCTCGATCCTGACTTCGCGGCTGCCGTCGGCACGATGAGCAGTCGTCGTGACAACCGCGACGGAAAGCGAGCCGTCCGGCTCGTACGTTCGTTCGACGCGCCTTTCGACGGTGTCGTCGTTTGCGGTCACCGGCGTCGCGACGACGCGCGTCGAGTAGTGATGACGGGGTGCGAGGGCCGGCGGCGGGACGGGCTTCGCGAGGGCGCATGGCATCGAATAATCGGCCGTCGTCGATTCCTCTGCGTCCAATTCCGAGAGGGGCGGAGCGCTGGGTTCTATTGTTGGTGCGTCGTGGCCGTGGTCGCGGCCGTGGTGAGGGAGGGGGACGGCCCGCGGATCGTCGTACTTGTCGAGGGTCATGGTCATGGCGCAAGGGAGGGGGGCGCGTCGGTCGCCTTTGTGGAGCTGCTACAAAAAATAATTAGAGTGATAAAAGAGGATCATCGTCAGTAAGCTCCATCCCTGGCCTTGCTCTAAGAGATGATTGTTTTGCTGGATGGAGTTCTCATTTCATTTTTTTCTCGACAACAAGTGTATGTATTTACATGGGAATAGATACGATGAGTGACGAATTAAGTAAATACATATTTTTTCAATTCCTTCGTTCATTTCTACAGAGAACGAGAAGGACGAGCTGACAGCGGAGCTTGCTGGTCGGGTCTGGGAGTTGGAGGCGGAGATTGATCGGACGCTGCCGCCAAGCACGAGATGGAGGCGGACCACCGAGGGACAATCGAGGCTCTACGCGAGGGCATCGCTCGGTTGGAAAAGGACGCGGGGGAGGGGGGAGCTGGTCAGGCCGAATCGCGCGCCGAGGTGATGCGGCTCGAAGCGGAACTCTCCGGGGTCAAGGAGCAGTACGATACCACTCGTGTGGACCTGGCCAATGCCCAAAGCGTCATCTCCCTCAGGGATGAAAGGATACAATCCTCCGAGCAAGAGGTGGCCCTGATGAAAGAGATGCTACAGGGACACATTGAGCTATATAAGGGTGAAATATCCTTGTCGCTGGAAAACACGAGAAGTAGATGGATTCGATGACCAAACAGAAGGACAGCGTGATCGGATCATTGAACGCCAAGATTGCCATGCTGGAGCAGTCCCTGGCGGAACTGGAGGGGGAAAGGGAGGTGGGCACATTAACCAACGAGGCGAAGTGCAGAGAGCTGAATGACAAGGTACAAACGTTGGCGATGGCCCTTACAGAGAAAGATAGGCAGATTGGCGTGCTCCAAAAGGAAAAGGAGCAAATTGAGTTGAGGGAGAAGCACTCCGCGACCTCCGCGGTACCGCCGATAGGGACAAAATCGTCGAAAGCCCGGACAAGCGACGCCGGGGAGAGATTGTACCCAACTCTCCACCGTCGACACGGAGAGAGGACTAAACGTTACCACCATCGTAAGATGATATCTCCTGACGGATATTCCAGGCCACATAATTATGGAGCGCGGGAGCCGGGAGGTGTGTATCATCGAGACGAAACCAGAGATGACGAGAACGGCGTTGGACACCGGCGTTATCCGGCTGGGCCTATAATTCATTACACTACGTCGGCGGAAGATTCCATCTTCGATTATTGATCGATCGCAATCAAGACATTGGGAGGAATGAGTGTTGCTACGGTCATGGGAGCTGCCGCTACCCCCACCCCCCCCTCCCACATACAAACAATGTTGAATTAGTAGGTACTATTATGCATGATGAAGTTATGTTGAGTTCGCGCAAGTATCGTAGTATTTTTTCGCTCTGGATTGCATCTAGTACTACAGTAATTAATTGTAAATCTATTGCTCACTCGCGATACATTTCGCCGATGCCACTGGCGTGCGCTTGTTGACAAGAATCTCCTTGACAGCGCAGTAGAACTTGTTTCTGTTCTCGCAACAGCTCCAAAATCATGCAAGCTAATAACTGCTCTTGTTTTTCAATACAAGTTTCTGTGTGTGATTTTGGTCTAGGAAATAATGGAGCGCGCAAGGGATGTGTGCATATTGGCATTAATTATTGAATAATACAGCTCAAGGAGCTGAGAATCCTGATCTACCATCAGCGTCCAGAGAGGCCAGAATGACAGTAATACTCACCCAGCTAAAGAATAAAAAGATTTTACCAACTGCTTATGTTTGAATATCAAAATTCGCCAAAGCATATTTGTACAATGCAACATCCAAAGAATTAAGCTTTTGAATTGCCATAATCGTTTCTCTTGACATGTCTGCTTTCTTCTTCTTACCCTTATTTTCCTTTTTAGTTGCCATCTGCTCTCCAGTCAAATTCAACAATGGCAATGTTTTGTTCATCGTACTTGCCATTATGTTGGTACCGTCCGCAACTACGGGGGGCAAGAAACGATGCAATACCAACTTTGCCACAGTCAAATCCCACTCTGTTGCTTCCGTCGGTTTTACGCCATTAATATACCCTCCACCTGGATCTCCACTTTCCGTGGGAGAAAAAAATCCCGATAATTCCTTAACCAATTTATTACGATGATGTCCTTCCATAAACCTTTTGGTTTTTTGTATGCAGCTGTTTAGTCCGTAATTGTGTTCACCACATTCGCGGAAATGATCGTCGTGGAAGTAGAATGACGATTCGAGACGTTTTACAGGATCACGTACGGTTGTTACGAATGACCATTTGGAGAAGAGTTGAGTGTAGAATGGATTCCCCTCGACTATCCACTTCTGTAAGATGGATCGGGGTATGAATAGATTTTCAGAAGAGACCATACTTTTGCCCATGGATTTCATTTCATTTTCGATAGTTTGAAGTATAAGCTGCACTTCGTTGTCAGGTGGAGCAGTTGCATTTAACTTCCATTTCTCTCGTATAGGGACCCCCCCACCATTGAAGGATTCATATTGAAGTCCAGTCCACACGTCTGGGTTCTTGTCCTTGAGATAACATGCATTTGTTCTCGTTTGATTCTTCAATGCATTTTGTAGAACAGAGCACAAGGTTGTCCCGCCTGCTTTTTGATTGTGGTAGAACCACAAGAAGCCCCCAGAGCTGTGGTTGCGTGCCGCGAAGGATGAGGCTGCCTCGTCGCGCTCTTTGGTCAATTCGACGACTCGACGTTTGAACCAAGCTTCATCGGACCGATTATTGGTGCTAATTTCAGACGAAATGCCGCGTTGACCTTCATCATCAATTAATTGAGACTGCGGCTCATCGCCATTATTGCCAATCAGATTAGCCATCGTCTGCAAACTGCCATGTTGTATGCCTATTGATACGATGCACCCTCCTACGATTAAGCAAATCACGAAGACGACACAGCTTTGATGCGGCCCTCGAAGGTTCACCATTGCTTCCCGCCCTTCCTTCCGAATTCCACGCCCCCCTTTTGAATGATGACGCTGTGTGTGTTGATGTTACATATTATTTAACTCGCCTCGTGTGTGCTGGAGGAACCAAAGTTGTTGGCTAGCTTTTGGGGTTGACTATGGCACCAAAATGGAGACGAATGTATTCAATTTGTTTTTTTTACATGTGTTTCTCTTTTTACAAATTCCTGGTATGTTAATCTACAGGTTCCCACTAACCTGGGCGGTAGGGGAGGCGCGCTTTTGCGTAAAATTCACCAAGTCAAAACATTCAATTTGAATGGTTTCTATAATATGATACTCGCTCGCACTCGCTCCAAAATTTAGTGACCGCCTGTGGTCATTTTCGTTTGCAACTTCAATGCTCTTCTTCCGGAACTAGCAGATGTCCATGACATGCGTCACCATTCCTTCTTGTGTTGTTTTTCTTCTCATCATACTGTAATGAATCTGACTGTCTTCTTTTTTGCCCTCATAAAATTCCATCTCTGTCATTTCAGAGATAGATCCTCCTCTGCGAACCATTCAATCTAAACAAGTAGTGGTGCGTTAGTATTCATTCCAATAGTATTAGGTCATTTTCGATATGTTCAATTTGAATGTTTCTTCATTACACAAAGTATTGTCTTTGAACTAACTGAAATTGAATACCTCGAATTTCGTTGATGGACTACGCTTCAGTTACATTCATTTCAAATATATTGAATTTGAAGTACTCCAAATTGAATATTTCGAACATGGATTATACAACTGTTACGGACGAGATAACCAGATTGACCGATGACCTAAGCACCTGGTCATCTACACTTTGCATTCCAGTGAATGATTCGGATACCTTACTTGATATCAGTTCTGCCGCCAATGGTGCCGATTCAAGCGTACCTCTCGGAGCAATGAATCAACCTACCTCCTTTCCTCGAAGTAAAGGTTTAAGGTCTGTGTATCGGTTTGATCCTGATGTGTTTTATGGCTCCTCTTCTTGGGACGACCTACGTTCAATGTTGAAGTCTGCGGTTAGTGGATGCAATATAGCAGTTCACAAGACTATTCCACCAAATTCACTGAGAAAAAAGTACATCATCCTGGGGTGTGACCACTCGCGTCTCTTTCAAAATCGGGGTTCCGTGTCGTACTTAGATGACAAAGTTGGTCCCCTTTATGTTGTTGATGAAAAGGCAAAGCGACACAAGAGTTTTGGATCGAAACGCAAAGGTTAGAATGCACCATTGACATGTCAATCATCCAGTTTGCTGTGTTGTTGTCCTAATATTTTGGTGTTGTGCCCGCAGGTACTTTAGGCATGATTTCCAAAACAAAGAAGGACATACGGCAGCAGTCTCTCGAATCGGCCCAAAAAACACCAAAGAAACATGATGTTAGGCGATGTATCACTGTAAGAGCAACGCTTAGAGATGACATTTGTACCATGAAACTACATGTGTACATGCTCCATAACAATGAATGGTACCTATCTTCTCAGAGTTGTTTGAATCACTGCAACCATCCTCCTTTACCACCCAAAGCCAAGGCAAAGTCGTCCGTGGATATGTCTCCCAGTAGCAAGACATTGGTGAGCACAACAAATTGAAAGGTTTCAATTTCGATCTATTCAATTTGTCTTACCTTTTTTCGTGTAATAATGTCACTTTAGCTGAGTACGCTTTATCGACACAATGTGCCCCCGAGCGCAATTAGTGAAGTATTGAAAGACATCAAAGGTGATGATGATGGCACGTACTTACCGAAAACGTTATTTAATGCAAATGAACGTTGTCTTGATCTTTTAAATCTTGCTGAGGGAATACTTAAAGATGATAGTGACGCAGAAAAATTAATAAAGGTTTTAGATGCGTAAGTTCAGTCTATATCAATTTTTGTTGTCATTAACTGTTTTTCAAAGTGCTAACTTTTGAAGTTTGAATCAGGCACGAGATTAACTATTTCATGGTTCAGCACGAGACAGGCTCGGGTTTGTATGCTTATCCCCGGGGTCGTCCTAGTCGTGATACAAGTCGACTTGGTGAAAAGCTGCCCTGTCCACTGGATGTTGAGCAAAAATTGTCACAACTTCGACTGGACTACGGAATTGGGGAATCCAAGAAAATGATGGTGTTTATTTCTTTAGCAACGAAAGAAATGGTGCGGTACATGTCCATGTATCCTGAAGTTTGGTTCATGGACTGCACAGCAGGTATGTAGTGAGGCAACGTACTTGACTGTTTGTTCTTCAAACTAAATATGTTCAATTTCATACTATGCAATCTTGACATTTTCAATTTGAATGAAGGCACAAACAGGCAGAAACGCGAACTATTTGTAGTTGCTGTTCGATCTGCATCAGGTGATACACTTCCAGTCAATCTGACCATTATACCCTCTGCTCAGAAATGGGTGTTCAATGCTATATACCAGTTAGCAT
>JALLAZ010001099.1:0-11564 GCA_036939755.1 Stephanodiscus triporus | reverse complement strand
GTGACACCCTCCGATCAACATCCAATCCAAGCTCCACCAAACCGCCAACAACCTCTCACAAAACAACACACGCACACAATGACCCAGCGCTGGGGTGATGAACAAGACCGCCAACTTCGGAACCTTGTCAGGAAGAACGAAATCAACTACCAAAATTTAGAGCCCAACTACCTATTTGAAGTAACGCAGACATACTGGCCTGGATTCATCGGAGACGGCCCACAGGCACGAAACACAGCCAACCAACGCCTTCGCAAGAAACTCCGTCAACTGGCTGAGGAATTCGAATTGAACGGAGGAAGGCTACCTGGTGCGTGTGAGTCTACCGCAATTATTGTCCCATCATCGAATTCCTTACTAATAATATTACCTTTTCAGAAGATACTGACGAAGAAGAAGCAGGAACTCGTGAACCAGAAGGAGACGGAGGTCTGATCAACAACCAAGAAGAGGAACAAGACGACGAGTTTGAGGACGAGATGTCCCCCAAGAAGAAGATTCCTCCAGTGGAACCTGCGCCTCGCACCCCAGGCAAGCCAAGTCCAAAAAAGTCACCCATCCCAGCAAGCGTTGAAGACAAGCTTGCCAATCTGTCTGTTCGTGAACCAGGAGCTGACGGATTCCAAGCCTACAACTTGGATATCCGCCATGCCCTGATAACCACTGAGACAGGATATCTTGAAAATGGGACCCTTGTAGCCAATTTTGACTACCTGGTCCATAGCGCCCATGTTGACAACTTCAACGCAGTTGTTTCCAGGCGTGGAGACAAGTTGAAGTTACTAACGAAGATCCCCAAGGTGTTTTTGGATCTAGTTGGGAGGGGGCGCTCGGAGTTTGACGCCAGCAACACCCAATCAGAAATTTACATGAGTGGCATCCGAGCCACAACCAACGCGCTCATCCTGGACCATGGGTCCGACTTGGACAACATCTGGTCCAAGGGACAAGTTGACGTCCTCCCTTTTCCCTGTCGCCCGAACCCACGCATCCAGGTTCTATGGCATGACGGGGAGGAAAGGCTGTTCCGTCGTCTGATGCGCAACCCTGACATCGACGCGAACGCCAAGCATCAGATGACGGCGATCCTTCGGGTCACCGTCGAGGCGATGGACAAGCAGAGGATGGGCACAGTGCGCGTCGATGACGCTGTGCTTCATCGACGCGCCGCTGCCGGGTCGAGCTTTGGGGATAGTTCCCCGCCCCCACCCCCAGGTCGCCCATTTGCAGCCTACCATCGTCAGGAGGAGGGTAGTCCGCGCGGGGTACGCAAGCAACAATTTCCGTTGTGGGCGGGGGAATTTGACGAGCAGGACGATGACGATTTCAGTGTGGGCATCGGGGGGAAGAGCGCAAAGCAGCAACGCAACAACAAACGAAAGAGCCCCAACGCGACGAAGGGTAAAAATAATTTCGACGACTACGTTCACGTTCCTCGCTACGTCAGTGATAGCGGCGGAAAGGAAGGCGAGGAGGATGGGGATGCGAGCATGAAGGGCGTTGGGAACAAGGGTGGGGAAGATGTGTCGCTCTGAGGAACGCGACAGCAAGGGGGGTTAAGTAGGGTCATTTAGAGCAGCAATAGATCAGTCGGTCGAGGTTAGGATAGGACGATAGTTAGTAGAAAGAAGATAGAGATAAAGTTAGGTTTAGAACTACCAGTCTTTTCCGCAAAAGCTGTCACGTAAGAAAGGAGGTATTTTCCGCTCCTCTCCAATCGAAGGCGCAACGAGTTTTTCCGCCAAGGAAAATACGACGCGACCAAGGCATAGTAGTATTCTTGGCAAAGCGCCCCTCGGGCCCATCATGACAGCTCCCAATCGCAATGTAAGAAGAAGCTGCCTCTTTGTTCCCCCGGGATTTCTGACCATCCCTTGACCGATATTCTTATTTTTGTCATTTCTGACTTGGGCTTCCGTTCCGAGTGATACGCGTTCTCACCTTTTCATGCTTCATTTTTCATGGTTACATACGATTCATGACATATCCACAGGATGTCCTTTTTGGCCGCGGCTTCGCCATTGCAATCCATCCCGGGAATCAACACCTTCGTGACGTCGTCCGGGCCCGGAAGCCCGCTTTTGACGTTGCTAAAAAGAAGGACAAGAGAATGATAGCAAGACTAATCGTCGAGGAAATACAGAATTTGGACCCACCCGGGCGGTTCTTGATCGAGGATCCCAACCAACCTGTCAGCAAGGATGACGAAAATGCGACGGGGGGTATAATTTGCACGGCATGGGTTATAGTCGACGCGGAAAAGGCGATAGACAAGGTCATGCATCGCCTTCGCGAGAGGGAGAAGGTGGCTGCGCCCGACCAGGATCCCAAGGTTCCGTCCCAGAAAAGGGAAATAGAAAAATCTCTCGTGGTCGATGGAGGTCTACTGCTAAAAAACCCACTCCAAATTTTTCATGCAGGTTGCGTTATGGGAAATTATCGTGATAATGAAGTTCTTCCTCAGCAGCAACGGGAGCTTCCTCTATCCTCCGATGGCCGGACCGGCTTTTCGCAGAGTGTGCAGCAGATAACTGACGGTGACTTTCGTAGTTCGGGAATAGGGCCGGCGAGAAATATTTTTGATCAGCAGCATGCGTCCTATGGGCACGAGATGGAAGATATTGGACACATGGGAAAAGAGCCCGGTAATCAAAATCATCCATCCCACCAGCCTGGTGTCGGGCTTATTAGTAGCGGACAGATCAATCTCCAACAGATCAATAACCGTCATTTTGGGTGTTCGATGTTGCCAGATATTAGACTTCGAATTGATAACCTCCAAGAAGTGAATGCTCAACGAGTTGAGGCGACACGCCAAGTCCCCGAATATGATAATGACGTCAGAAATATTATTGATCATGTTGAGGAGCAGCTTCTAAGTGGTGTCGATGACATCGATAAAAACTTGGCCTCAGTTTTTCCCGGACACGATGACAACTTCGGCTATTTTGCCAATGAAGACAATAATGTTAACTCAATCACACTTCAATTGCACAACGAACTCCCATTGCGAGGGTGGATTGAGCGAAAGGTAGCCACCATATTCGCACCTGCCGAATACTCCAGGCTGGCATTATCTGTTGCTCTCAAGCTGACCGAATGTTTAATTGAAACCGATTCGGATGAAGTTTGGGCCAGATGTGGTGCCGGTATTCCAATTCCACTCACTAGCATTGCCGTTGAGAATGTATTTCTGACCACAAGGGAGACTGCCGCCGCTGTGTCGGGGTGCGAGGGGGAGGGGGGAGACGCGATGGTTCAGGAGACAATTGAATTTGTTCGGATCAAGCACATCGCGGAGGGATGCTCGGACACTGGCGGGGTAATGAATAGATTGTTTCGCCTAGGCGTCATCCTTTACGAGCTTTTTTCAGGAGGTGACGAAGTCCTGACACAACTAAACGAAAGAGTGGAAGCGTCGCCTCATCATTTGGATGTGTTCAAGTTGTCAATTGATTCTTCTGACTTGAACGACGATAATGATGAATTTAACTGCCGTAACCAAAACAACAACGACATTCACCAGAGCCGGCCAAGGAAAAAATATCAGAGGCAAACGTCTACAACAACAAATATGTGTGAAAGCTGTGTTGCCAAGCTTGACTCTTTGGGAGTTCCATACTCGTTGCGTTCTTTGATCAAAAGCCTCCTTGACTGTGGGCAGGGAGACTATTGTGGCGATGATGCATACCGGTCGTTTGTAGAGGTGAAGTTAGACCTGGAGCTCATGTTGAACGAGCCGACGCGCTTTCTCGACAACATTGAATTGACGGACAGGATACCATCGCTGGTAATATGTGATAAGTTATACGGACGAGAACACGAAATAGAAAGGGTAGAAAGTTCATATGAACAATTGAAGAACGGGACATGCAGCGGCATTATCATTATGGGCCAACCAGGAGTGGGGAAAACTATGTTAGCAATGCATATACGAGAGCTCACGATCCGAGCGGGCGGGTATTTTCTGGGGGCAAAGTTCGATCAGAATAATCACGTGGATCCACTCTCGATGATAGGCCTTCTCTTCAATTCATTGTGTGATTTGTTCGCACGAGATGCAACGCCTTCTGAGTTGAACTCTGTTGGTGAAGCGCTAGGGATAAGGCTGGGCAGTCAGGCCTTTTGGCTTACTGCATTGTTGCCCAGCCTCTCCAAACTTCTTCTGACGACGGGGAATGGCCCTTCAGGTAGCGCTTGTGTCGACTATGCACTGAGCACGAGGTTTCTACTCATCGAATTGCTTCATGTGATCTCGGCTCATTCAATGAGACCAATATCAATATTTTTCGATGACGTGCAATATGCTGCTGGCGACTCAACCACGCTGACCTTTCTAGGGAGTTTAATCGCAAGTATTGAAGGTGGGAAATCTATATTCTTCATCTGTTGCTGCCGAGACAATCAGGTGAATGACACTTGCTCACTCGATACTTGGCTGAGTGCGATTGCGGGATACTCTTTAACTACAATCAAGCTAGGAAATCTTACTTTTGACGGCGTCAACGGTCTGCTTTCTGACACGCTCTGCCTGACCCCTCGTATCACCCGACCTCTCGCATCGGTGTTTATGAATATGACCAGGGGCAACTGTCTTTTCTTACGGCAGCTGTTAGAGTCATTAAAACACCAAGGTTTTATCTATTTCAACCTTAGCAATCCAAGCTGGGCATGGGATCTTGACAAAATCATGGATCTTGATTTAACAAATGATGTCGTGCTTCTTATAAAAGAGGAGATGCAGAGGCTACCTGCCGAACTTCAATTAGGTTTGAGGATTGCTTCGTGCCTGGGATCATGTGTCAAGTACTCCGTTCTTGACATTCTTTCGAGGGATACGGGCGTGAATCTATTAGATAGCCTCCGGCTTGTATCCGAGAAAGGTTTCATGAAGCATGACAGCGGCATATCTTCATTCAGTTTCTTACACGACAAGATCCAGCAAGCAGCGAACGAGATGATGTTGGAACAGGAAAGGCTTCAACTGCATATGCAACTGGGAGTGGCGATTTGCTCTCACACATTAGAAAATGAACAAGACGATGAACTTTTCTTCATGTCAGTAAATCAGAGTAAGTCCATTTCCAACATGATCTAACAAGGAGTATTGTGTGGCCCCCGCTAAAGAGTTTCTTTTTGCGTGCATTATCTCTTGCTCGCCAGTCAATTGCGGAGGCAAGGGTGCGTTATCAGATCCCAGCCAAACAGCCATGGTTGCAGCATTGAATCTAAAAGCAGGCAAACTTGCAATCACATACTCAAACTTTAATGCAGCGCTAAAGCTTTTTGAGCATGGGATATCATTCTTGGATAGTGATCACTGGCATAACCTATATCCCCTTAGTATTGACCTTTTTGATTCGGCCGCTGAAGCTGGTAAGTGAAGTCGCAGCAACAATCTTTTTTTGTGAACGCGACCAATAACGTCGCCTCTCTTTTTACCTTCATCATAGCTTGTATTGTCAATGACGGTAAAGCGGTCACGCTTTACGCTGACCAAATTTTTAAGCATGCAAGATGCTTTAACGACACTCTTAACTGTGAGTGAAATACCTATGCATTTTTGTCAGGAAACATGCATTCAATGACTAACGTCTATCGCGTGCAATTTTTAGGTCTGTATTCTTCCACCAAAGTGCTGCGACAGGCCAACCTTCTTCATGAATCAATGCAATCTACAATATATATAATTGAACAATGTGGCGAGGAAATGCCTCGGGCGATTGATGAAAAACTAATGAAGGACGTTCATATTATGAATGCTACCCTAAAGGAAATGACCGACGACTCGATACTCAGCATGGGGCAGACGATGGATCAGAGAACAATCTTCCTTATGAAACTCTACGCTGAACTGGCTGCCCTGCTGCATTTCATCAATCCTTCGTTATTAGGAGCAGTTTCCTTTCGATTGGCTGATCTCACTCTGAAAAATGGTCTAACTTCTTTCAGTCCGCTGGCATATGTTCATTTTGGCTCGGTGCTGATAAATTTGGGGGATGAGTATATCATGGATGGCTGCCGTTTAGGTAAGTGGGAATATTTCTTGTGCGTGAATCTCTTATTGGAATACTCTCTTTCTCTTGTCATCATTTCTTAAGCATCAATGTACAACTTCATCATTACAGTACGATTAGGAATGAAGTTGATGGAAAGAAAGGATTCGTCCATATATAAATCAAGCGCCATTTTTTTTTCAAACAATGTAGCGTTATGGGCAACTGTACCTCTACAGGCCGTTGCTGACGCGCATCGACAGGGCCATAGAATTGGAGAGCGGTCGGGCGACTATCTCTACTCAAAATTGAACAATGGTATGGCAATAATTGTGAATTATTTTGCAGGAGAAGACCTTTTGACTCTGAGGAAAGAAATACGTGATTTAATATTGAAGATGAGAGGCCCTAGCGATAAATCATTCATCGGTTGGGGCAACGTGTCCCTGATCCATATGCAATTAGTTGTGCTGCAAGATGGGGAAGAACGCCTGAATGAAGAGCGTTTAGACGATATTCCTGGACAGAGAGCGGCGGTGGGTAAACCGGATGCAACCGTATTGCTTCTCGATAAAATACTTTCTGTGCAGCGTTTGTTCTTCTTTCGCCTGTTTGATAACATCACATTCGACGTCACCAATATTTCGGAAGAAATATCTGAGAAGAAGCATTATCTCAGACCTCCATTGCTGCTGGGGATATTTTTTGAAGGATTAGTAGCTTTCCAGTGTGCAAGGCGAGAGGATAACGACTCAAGAAAGGAGAAATGGGCGCACAGAGGAGAATCGGCATTGAAAAGAATGCGGTGTTTCAGTGATCACTCATTGTGGAATTGGGAGAACAAATCATTGTTACTACTTGCAGAGAAAATGTACACAGAGGGCAATTTTGATCGGGCTGCATCTTGTTATGATAGAGCACTTCAATCGGCAATTGACCACAAATTCGTACACGAAGAGGCGATAGCATGTGAGCTTGCTGGAGACTTCTACTATGAAAGGAATTTTCATCAGAAGTCGTTGGAGTTCTTTAAGCATTCCATTAAATGCTACACAAAATGGGGAGCTTTCGCTGTAGCACGGCGACTGGAGAGTAGTCTGGGGATCAAACTTGGCTCCAATATTGCTCAGCTTGTGCCCAATAATGATTGCCTGGAGGCAATCTGTTCGTCAAATTGTGGTCCTTTGAAAAAATGACAGTAGAGGTATGTACAACGTTAGTTGGGTTTAGTTAGCCAAGCTGGGTTCTGTGTCCCCCCGGATTCATTGGGCTTGCAGACCCTCCCGCACCCATTTGTAGAGGCGCCCTACCCGCAGAGACAACACAGTTCCATTCATCATATCCACAAAAATATCATGACAACTACCACTCGCAATGTAAGAAGAATCTGCCTCTTTGTTCCCCCGGGGTTTCTGACCATCTCGTGCCCATTGTGCTTATTTTTTCATTTCTGACTTCAGCTTCCGTTCCAAGTGATACGTTCCTCACCTGTTCATGCTTCATTTTTCATGGACATACAATATTGCCGTATCACAGGATGTCCTTTTTGGCCGCGGCTTCACCATTGCAATCCATCCCAGGAATCAACACCGTCGTTACGTAGTCCGGGCCAGGAAGCCTGTATTTCGTTGGAGGGCTAAGCCTTAAGATTTTACATCCGAAAAGGAGTCATCACTCCTAAACACGAAGCTGAGAAATGATATCCTGGCAAGGTACTGCTCATACGCCCTTCCGCTTGTCTTGCACACTTGGTGAAGTTATTGCTTCCGAACACCATGCCTATGCCATGGTCGATACGAGGCAGGAGGGCAGGATGAGACGGCCCTGTGATGTGCTGAACTTTGACTAGAATCATTATTGAATAAAAACTAGTTTCCTCGTTGGATTCTCATAAACTTACTACGCGCCCAGTAACCATTGAATGTCGGCATCGAGAACGCAGCAAATTGCACATTCACCGTTACTATACTTAAGAACACAATGAGATATTTGGGATACAGTTGTCGGAAGGAGTCTGGCGAATCAACCCACGCTCTTGCAAGAATGAGAATATGACACACGCCAGTATGAGAAGGATCTAAAGCAGAGGGGCATGGGTCGGCGTTTTGCCCTTGGAGATCGTCATGGATGAGCCTGCACAAAATCATATTTATGTCATTCATGATGAGATCAAAGTAATAGGTAATTGTTTTAGTTAATTGGAATTAGGGATAATCATTTTTTCGATAGTCTAAGAACATTTCTATCAAGTCCTTGCTGCCTAACGACACTTGATTTAATTAAGCGCAATGCTTGTAAAAATGGCCTGTGGACAATGGCACAAATAGGTGCGACAGGGATTAGAATAGATAGTGGTAGTCCCAACTCATGTCTTACTTTCCTTCTTGGCACTGCCGTCATTGTCTTGTTGTCCATTCTCGTCGCCGCCTCCTCGAATGATATACTCGTTTGCAAAGGCAACCAGAACATCCGTCTCCTCTTGACTCATTTCTCTGTCGTATAAGCCCGATCCACCAGAAAACTCTATTGAATCGTTACGAATGCGATCGACGCTGAGGTCGATCTTACTCAGTCTCTCGAAGGATCGCTTGATGGATGAGGCGGCAGAGCTTTCGCTTAACGCGTCATGGCAGTAGCCGGCACTCTCATAAGACGCGGTCGAGGTACTTCCGATGGAGGATGTCAATTTGAGTACTGAACTTTTCTGGTTCGATCGTGTGCTCAACTTCGTTTCATCTGCGTATTTCGAATTGGGGGTGGCATTTTTATCTTCATCGATCAAAATACTTTCTGGGCGCAAGGTATTGCCTCTTGGTGTACCAGGCAAGGCGTTCGTGGATGTACTGGCGAGCTTGGTGGGCGAGGCCAATGAAATGCTGTCAGAGTTCTTTGCCGTCATATTGGGGAATTCTTGTTATGAAAGATTGCGCCTTCCTGAGCTTATTACTGTGAAGATGTTGAAAAATAATAATATCGTCTGTGCGGAGATTTGTGATGAGTACGAAAAATGTGACCCGACGAGTTGAAGTTAGAGCCTTCTTTGAAGCTACCATAGAGCCTTAACCATATCTACAGTTTCCACACCCGAAATCACATGAACACACAATGTACAATTCGCACTCTGATAGAGATGTGTCCTTAGGTACTTGAACTTATATCCATTCTGGTCGCGCTACTGTTGTACGCACTCATCTACTGTTGTACGCACTCATAACTAAGTCCTTACTTTTTCATCGTTGTTGAATAAAAGTAAACTCAAATACAGACCGACCCTTCAAGTTCACACCTTTCAGAGATCGCAGGGCATCAAAGAATAATATTGTTCCGCGATCGTGCGAGGCCAGCATGCGCGACCTCTGAAAAATTGGTCCGACAAACAAGTTGTGTCGTAACTTATTGAAGTTCAGCAGGTAATGTGGACTGGTGTCTGACAAAGACGCGACCCCTTTCACAATGAGCTCACATCAACCTTTTTTCAGGATTGAGTGTTATGTTTTATGTTATCCCCCGGCCAGCAAGATGATGATTATCTACGATGTACCCCAACCTCAAGTACAAACGAGCTTCCAAACCACCATGCCCACTTGGATTCTCACTTCTGCTGACATACACTGGAGCCAATCTGCCTCACCCAACCAGAGAACCTCTTAGGCAACTCCAGGATGCAAAGACCAACTGCGCGTTGGATCTTTTCAGCAACCCGCAATATGCGATCGACCTCTCACTCCGTCGGAAGCTGTCGAAGGAGATTGACTTGACAAGGGATGTCCGGGTTCGTGACGGTGGGAGAGGTGGTGGCGCAATTTCAGAGGCAGCAGTAGGGGGGGGGGGCGGGGGAAAGGTAGCTGCAATTCAGTCAATCGCGCAGGCCCGTCGGATGTTGAAGGAGAGAGTGAAGAGTGGGGCTCTGAAGGATGATGACAACTATACTCCACAAAATAGTGTGTTCAGTAAAAATGTGGGGTCCCATCATCGGTTCTCTCGCAACGATCTGGCAAAGAGCCCGATCGATGTGGCTCAGGTGAGTAGGGGTGCAGCAGCTGCTGCTGGGTTTACAGCTGCTGCCCCAGATGCTGCCAGCACAATTGATGCATTCGTCCTCAGGACCAGAAAGCGGGCCACCGAAAAGATGGTAGATCTCCAAACTACTCCGAGGACAAAGAAGAGGGCCGGGCTTGTGCGCACTGCACTCACAGAGCGCAAACCCACGTACGTGAGTATCATCGAAGATATGTACAACCCCAATAATGACTACCTTGCCCACTGCATGGAGCAGGCGGAGCAGGACTTGAATTAGGAGGTAACATTTATTCATATAATTATCAGTTATTCATACTATTCTTACTGTGAACTATTCACCATTACCATTGATACCCGCAGTGGATAAAAGTTGAATCAAAATCATTATGGCGACCGATAGTCATGGCAAGAGAATAGATTTGCTGCTCCACCTCTGCAATGTCCCAATCCGGCTCAGTTTTGAGCTTGATCTGCTGTGTGATGTCGCAGATCTTATACTCGATTGGTCCAAATTTGGGGTGGTATGGTGGCCTTGGGACAATGTAAAAACGACGAGGACCCGCGCGTGCAGTGACCGTCGCATGGACGTAGGCGGAGTGGTGCGCAGCCAAATTATCCCAGATAAAAATACGCTGATCGTCAGTCCCGGGGATGCCATTCAATTCGATGTCACTACAGACATATTCACAAAAATCACGAAAGGTATTTGTTGATGTGCCGATGTTCCGGACACATTTAATCCATCGCCGAGGCCACTGAATGCTGCCATACACATGCGGGGGGAGGGTTGGATCACCTGGCTCGATGGCAAACAGGACGGTGATCTTTTGACCATGGCCATAATGGCCATCTTTCCGCACCCGAAACACTTTCAATGCCCATCCCTTCTTCCTGTTGCACCTCTCAATTGTCACGCCGAACTCATCAACATCGATAAGCATCCGACGTGGAATCCCACAAATGCCAAGAGGGGGAGCATGGTTCCAGAAGGCATAGACTCTTCGCTGGACCCGCTCTGTCTGGGCCTGATATGCCTCGACAGAAGCGATCTTCTTGGTGATATCCAGCTCATTCAGACGCTTGGATATGGTCTGGTTGGAGTACATCTCTCCTCCCTCGTTGTAGAGGTGTGCTGCAATCTCGTCGCAGGTAGCGTCAGGATGGGCGATAAGGAGGACCACGAGATTAATCATGTCCGTGCCGACAATCTGAGTACGCGCACGATTGCCCGTACAGCGATATGGGGCGATGCGGTTATTCCACCGATAAAGAGATGCGCGGGAAGCTGTGGTCTCCTCCCCCGCAACCCATTTCTCGAGCTGCTCCTCTCGGTTCCATACGGGGTATCCGGAGGAACCTCCTTGCTTAGGATGAGGCAACACGCGCCGAGGCTGAGCCAGCTCACGCGAGAGGCCAAGCTCTGCACGAGCCTTTGCCCTCAAATCGGCGGGGTCAACAGCGCTCATGCCGCGATGTTCATGACCGGGGGGAACCGGAGCCAGAGTGAGAGTCTCCAGTTGTGGAGTTGCGAGTTGAGTTGCCCCGTAG
>JALLAZ010001098.1:0-14627 GCA_036939755.1 Stephanodiscus triporus | reverse complement strand
GGGTTAGGGTTAGGGTTAGGGTTAGGGTTAGGGTTAGGGTTAGGGTTAGGGTTATTGTTAGGGTTAGGGTTAGATACAGGTCCCCAAAGGTGAGGGTTAGACAATTTTTGTAAAACCCGCAGAGTGACTCCATGGAGATATTGCTAGAATATCGCCCTTTTTTTGAAAAAAAATATTTTGCTTCATCATACTTTTCGGTTTTTGGTTTTTGTTAAGTATTTGTTGTATTAAGACTAGCTCAAAAAGACCCTTGCTACTGGCTGATTTTGATTCATCGACCCCGACACTATCCTCCCCCGCCATGGTTTTTCTGTTTGAGACCAACTTTGAGGCCCTTGGGAATGGCCCCACATCCCATCGCCTCATGTGTCTGTTGGAGGTAGACTCGGCACTCTTGGCGACCAACCTTTCCGATCTAGACACACTCACCCCACAGGCCATGGAGTTCTTTTCACACACCTCTCAGCGCTAACCTGAGGGGATCTCTGGTGGAACAATAAGTGGCATAAAACTAATGTTCGTTGGTCGACTTGGCTGGATGAGGGCAGCCAGAGGCGTACCAGTATGCATCCCATCTCCCAGTATGCATCCCTTCCTGCTCTTCATTCCATGCGTACAAGTACGCACCACTGGATTGGAATGTGTGTGGTTGGTAATACGGCCTCATACCAACAGGCACACCTGCTTACTAGTATGCATCACGCCCGCTCCTGTGGCTGATGGAGGTAGACTCGTAATTCTTGGCAGTCACTCCTTCTGATCTCTGCACACCCACCCCACAGGGCCATGGAGTAATTCTCACACACCTTTTGGCACTAACCCGTGGGGAGTACTAGTGAAACAACAAGTGGCACAAAATAATGGTCATCGGGCTGCTCAGATGGATGCGGGTCGGAGGTGTACTCGTACGCATACCTTCCTGCTCTTCATTCCATGCGTACTAGTACGCACCGCGACTGGACTAGTACGTGTGCGGTGGGTAATTCACTGACACACACGTCTGCGTACTAGTATGCACCGCAACTGCTGTGGTGCATGTGGATGTACGTACGTACCCAGGGAATATAGTGTTACACACACACATATGCACATATACACATATGCACACATGCACACATGTACGCATGTGTACACACGGAGTACCAGCTAGGTACAACAAGATGTGAGAGGACCATGTTCCGCACACCTTCCACATCGCATAGATTTCCACCACATCAATCTCTCTGAAAGCTCCAGTTTGGGTGAAGGGGGGGAACCCAACAACCCAAGGGAGATGAGAACACCAGGCTAAACCTCCGATCCTCCGTCGATGAACTACATGGCGGGGAGCAATTTGGTTGACACTGATGAGGACCGTTCTGATGACATGTTTCCCATGCGCTGTTTTAAGAAGTGTCGACCGAATGCTAGAGCTCACACCCGTGCCTCGACCAACATTGATGAGAAGGACAAGGGACACGCTGCTCGGTGCTGCAAGAAGCGCTGCCTAGACGCGAGGTGCATCAACTGCAGCGGTTTCAGCGGCATCACCACCGACTTGGATGAGGAGGCAGAATGGGAGGACTAGGATACCACAAATTAGAGTAGGTGTGAAATTACAGTAAAGGGAATCGTATTATGATCATAATAAAAATCTTTGGGCGCCACAAACTTATGCCTACGCTACGCTCGGCAAAGTGTGGCAAATTTGATGTTTCGCAATGTTTCTTTCAATTTTGTTACCGCTATCTCGAAATTTGACACCTTCTCTTCGTACCACATCGTACGTACACGAATCGCGAAGGTGACAAACTTTTTCCCTTTTTGCACTATCGGAATTAGTATGTACCAAATTCTACTTTCTCACCCCAAGCTTCTTCCCCTTTGGAGCGTTCCGGACAGACAGACAAATCTCAACACCCCTTTCACCCTTACTTCTTTTTTTTGTCCACTGAGCGCGCGGGGCCCTACCCGCAGGCGCACTTCTACTGGGCAGGCCGAACTATGGGGTGGATGGCCTACATAACAAGTTTCGGTCATGCCATACACACTTGGCCCAACAATAATTGTGTCAGTCCTTAGTCCAATTTTTCTCTCGTGGCTTCAAAAGATGATAGACGTTGCCAGAAATGGATGGGTAAGTGTTTGATTTTGACGACAGCAAGCTGGAGGCAGTGTGTGGTATTTTGGGATAGAGACTTCCGGTACCACCACATTGGTAAATGACCTGATATGCGAAGAAAATTGTAAAGGAAGACACTTAGAACACATCTCTCTGTAATAAATCAATAAATCACCCTTAACGTAGGTAGTTAGCAGCTTCGGATTTGTAGTAGGTAGTGCGATACACACTCCTTGAGAATATTTACTTCATGTGTAACTGGTGACGATGAGTCGTGGGCAGATGCATCTACATAATATAATCTTGGGGTGTCCACTCGTCGACACTGTAAAGCACTCCTATAGTCATGAATGAATTGACTGTAAATTTCGTCGCCGGACATGACATGGAAAATATGGATGAATCCAGGCAGTGAATTTCCTGGCCAGCTTATGTGATCACCGACAGTCCTTGAAATATAATTTTCAGAACTTTCGCCCTCGTTAGGTTCGTTTGACGAAAATGATTCTCCTACTACGCAGGGTTTTGCAAGCCCTCTCTGAACCATTGTTTCATATGCAGCGTTGGCGTGCAAAACAGTGTAGGGAGCTTGTGCACAAAATAAAACCCTGTGTCAATCGAGATGTGTGAGAGGAATGCCGTGTTACAGGTGTGAACAAGTTTGAATGCGACAATAAGGAACATTAATCTTACCTCGCAAATGGAGAGAATGAAATTGCAGCTTCCAACGAAGTAGGCACTTTTACAACAATAGGAATACACGCACTTTTCATTATGTTTGCATTCGGAATCTTCTGTTTCTTACAATCTGAGCGTTCGTGAGAATGAGTCGCGATGGTGGCTGGTTCTGAACCTGCAATGCTCTTCAATGAGACTATGACAGAATCAACTTCGGGGCTTCTGTGATTTGCGGCAGAAAAAGCTCCAGGGTTCAGAATGGAAGTGGCGGAGTATGCTGTTTCTGCTGTTCCGCTTGCTCTCGTCCGACTTTTGCCAGCAGCGTCATCATGATTCTTGGTCTTTGACTTGTCATTACAAGAATATCGCCTTCCCCCAATAACCAAGTCGTCTGATCCCCCACTACTGACCGCGATCGCATCAATCTTGTAAATGGAATCGAGCAATGATCCCGACATATCAAGTTCAATGGAGCCGTAATCAATAACTGCTAGCGGACGAGCGACAGGATGGGTGTGCTTCGTTTCATTTACAATAATCTTGTAATCGAACTGACTTTTCCCACTGCTGCTGCTATCATCGCTGTTAATTCCCAACGGCGGCAGGGTGGCCGATGTGCAGGATCCACCGGCTAGGAAGCGCTGGTCCAGCTCTTTGGAAGATAAAAGCGAGACCATGCTCAAATCAATATGAGGGTGTGCGCTTGGTGCGATTGAACGGCGTATCTTTTTTACCCGACGTCTTGGCACAACGTGCGAATAAAAGTGGACTCGCTCAACGCTGTTGCTGCCAGCAGCAACACTTACTTCATCCTCCTCTAAACGAGCCGGTGTGTCGTCGATGTCAGCGTTGTAGCCTCTGCGGCTTCCTCTCATTCTGAAGATGATGCCGATGCCGTCACCATTTGGGTGATGAATCAACTTGATGGTTATCTGCCTGCTTTAACTGTATTGACTCTTTCGTATGAATAACGAGGGGAAAAAAAGAAGGTGTTTTTTGCGGTTCTCGTAATGTTGAGAGGGTAAGCACGCGCAGCTGTTTGTTGTGTCGTTTCAGTGTCGTACTGTCGTAGTGTCAGAGTTTTCAAATAATGACGTACGATACGTGATGTTTCTTTTTCTACTCTACTCTAGGAGTACTTAACTTTTTGGGGGGCGGGCGGGCCCCCTCCGAAAATCTCTTCGCCTTTTTTTTCATAGACCACATTTGAGGAGTCCATGCGAAACGTCATGAAAAGGAAGGGAAGTGGTTCGAGTGAGTCACCACTCAGTCTAATTGACTATGACAACGATGGTTCTTGGGATAATGGCAGCTGGGATGATGATGATATTGCGGTAGATGATGTATCGCAAGACCATGCGATTATGGATTCAGCGGATAAAAATCGTCATGATTGGAATAAATCACAAACTGATAACCAACCATATATACAACCGCCCGACATTATGACTGAAAGACGATGTCTTGGCCCGCAACCGCTGTCGATCAAAGAAAAAGGCACTATCAAAATGGCTGAATTTCGATGCAACTGTTTGGAATTAATCATGCCACTCACAGAAAGTGATATAGGAAGTCCACAAGTTTCGAATGGATCCATCGATCCTAACAAGCTCCCTGATGGGATAGCCACCAAGACATTGCCAGATGGCACGTCCGTTCTTGTCAACTATGAGCGATTGTTGCAGATCGAGGCCACGAAACGTATTTTCCTTCAACGGTCGGTGGAAACCTACGCAGAAACCACTGCTAAACTTCAATCGAGGCTTGAAGACGCCATGAAACAAGATAGCAAGGCATCTATTGCTGCTCAGAATGAAATTGCTCGTTTGGAAGGAATACTTTCGCATCTAAAAGACAATTCTCAGACCAATCACCGCAGACAACTAAAATTTGGGGTACCACATCCAAATCAATGGCTACTACAACATTCCAAATCTAAAACAGTGTGCGTTACCTTCAAATGTTCATTAATGGCATCAATACTGTGGCTCTTGGCGATTAATATATCTGTCCATTCATTGTTTGTTAAGAAACTGATGGAACAGCAACTAATTCAGGTAAGGCGACGGAAGGAGTCGTTTGTGAGATCCTTTGCTTCACCGGACGAGACTGTGATATTGTCAGATTTATTTGGCTCAAACGGAACAAATCTTACTGCTCCTGGTGGTAAGATCACAAAGAATCTCGGTTTTACTATTGATCATACTGTGGAAAATAGGTTTGAGAGGGAAAATATGACATATTCCTCAAAGGATGCATCAAAGTTACATAACCAATCATCTACGAGTAGTCTCATCATTAGTAATGTCACAAAACAGGGCAACTCCATAGATGCGGATAAGTAGTAACAATATGCCTTCCAATCCAAAAAAATACGCAACGTTGTAGATTTATATCTTAGACTTGTTACGAATAGGCACAAATATTACTCTATGAATCATCTCCAGCACCGCTGCTTTTGATCATAAGTCGAATCTTCGTCACAGCAGAGCCTCCATCTGCTCCCTGAGATCGTCTCTGCTGAGCTGTGCTTGCAACCCATCCACCCAATTTCCAAGCAGCATCTTTCTCTACGATAGGCAAGGGCTGGCCAGCTTCAGTAAGATTCATATTACCCTTGGTGTTCTTGAAACACTGGTAGGCGTTGCCGGCCATCTCTCCCCTCCATTTCTGACGATCAATTTCATCCTTTACCACCTTTATAAGCGGTTCTAATGCCTCATCCTCTAAGCGAGCGGCTTCCTTTTCTTCTGCGGTTGTCTTCATGACATGATTAAGTCCCATGGAGTAATACTGAGGGGTTCCTTCCATTGCAAGCCAAGACTGAGTGCGTAAAAAATGATAGCAATGATCGGGCCACATCCATTGCCACAAAGCAACCAATGAACATCGCAAATTATTGTCATGTGCGCAAACACCTGCAGGTTCGCATTGTGAATTTTTAGAAGGAGAGATTGATTCTCCGTTGATTGTTCGCCATAGCTTGCTTGCGAATTTGGCAACTCTCACAATTGTTTGGCTAGTGTAGGATGCATCCTTATGTTTGTGTTTCAACAGGCGCAGCCCTCTGCGGGCACCATCATTGACAGCATTGGCTGCTGGATAGGTAACGTCAGACACAGTCAATAGCAGGGCACTCCCATTATCACCACCGTAGCTTGCACCCAGCGGCCCGTTCATGAATCTCGTGCCTGATCCACATAATCGATTCTGTCCACAAAAGCTTCCGACACGTTGTTGTGAGCAGATCTTACCAGTGCATGCATCGAGCATGAGCAATGCGAGGGTCAGGCGGAGGCCTGGAGAAATCATTGGTTCTTTTGCCGCAAGCAGTGAGTGAGATTTTTTTTGTTAGTAAGGATCCATAATTAGCAATAGAATAACATACCAAGGATGCGGTCCAATAAGAATTCTAAAGAAACCAAAAGTCCCAATGGCTCTTTCTTCAATACTTCGTTTCTGTCAGCAGCACAGCATATGCATATCACCGACTGGGCAGCTGCAGCACGAATCGCATCGCCTCGCACCAAATCATCATCGAAGATATCTATGTAGAATTGCGACGTCGCGGCTTTGTCCAATTCTTTTTCTTTAAGCTTCCGTTTGGGGGCAAATGCAGAGTCATCTCCTCCAGAAATCGGAGGGCTAAAGTCATCAGAAACAGGGGTGGGTGTAGTGATCTGCATGAGAAGGGCCATATGGCATAGTGCCGTTATGGCAGATGGCGCTACACTATTGTAGCACGCATCACCAGCGCCACATGGGTTGGATTTGTTCGTCTTCGCGCGCAGTCGCATGCGTTCTAAATCCCAGTCGAGCCAATCAAGACACAATTCCATCAAAGGTAGAATAGGATGGTCTGATTTGGTATTTGCTGGTCTACCAGTCGTTGGGTCAAAGTCACACTGCGGGCGGATATGGATATAACAAAGTGCAAGTAACGCATCTGCAACAAGCGAAACCGAAACGTAAGGAAAGTTGGAGACATCGTCATCATTGGGGCCAATTATTCGTCGGCTGTAGTTAACCTCATCATCAAGCGCCTGGTCTTGCTTTTTGTTCAATTGCTCCTCTTCCTCCGGTAGAAGTAGACTGCCAACAGCAGCCTTGTCACCAGATAAAAGTACTTCTTCCATAAATGTCACCACTGCGTTAGGCGTCATACCATCTTGTGCGCGGATGGAAGCAATGGCTGTTACGCAAGCAGAACGGACTCGATACTCTTCGTCTTCCTCAACTTCGATCTCGTCTGCAAATTCGATGGCACTTTTTCGCTCTTCTTTGTCTAGTAGTGCATCAAGGTACTGGTAGCCGCCATCTGAGGTAAAATCTCCTCCGCTGGCAACTCCAGCAATATTCTTGTGAAGTAATATACGTCTGAAGTTATTAGGCATAACCACCCCATTACAATAAAACCGCTCCCTAAAGTATTGAATGAGAAGGTCAAGGCCTAGCCACGCACTGCCTCCGACGACATCTCTTGATTCGGGTGCTTTGTTGTTTTGCCATTGGGCGATTGCGAGTGCTGCTTGTGCTCGCACCGCAGGGTTGTGGGGCAAATCACAATGCAGTGCAACGGAACCACGGAGGCAGTCCCCAAGCACCCGTACAGGCAGCTCTGCGATTGGGACGTCATGCACATTCGTCAACTTGGAAACCCCTTGAATTTTGAAAGGTCGCTCAGCCAAAGCTCTGATAGCTTCAACCTGCCCCGCGGCATCTCCATCGTGAAATAATTGTTCCGCTAAGCATGCGTCTTGTTGAAATATATTCAATCTACCATTGTAAAGGCCTTGAGAATCTACTCTCACCCAAAGAAGCGGTGTAGGATTAGTGATGCGGATGAGTTCCAGTGCCTGAAACCCCCCCTTGTGAAGTTGATCATTAGTAAAAGCTGTGCTGCCTATGATTTCATCACCAGCCCCAGATGCAGCATTTCCAGCAGCTATTGCAGGAGGAGCTTCAGATATTCCGCTTGCGGCTTGTTGCTGCTTGGCTGTGGTTACTGGCCTGGCATGCAGAAACACCGGACCCCATTCTACCCTACTACCGTCTTCCGGGATGGTTTTGATGAACTCTCGGCACTGGCCTGAGCACCAAAGAGGAGAGATTCAAAGCATTTAGATATAGATATGGCTGTTAGAACGATGCACAATTACGACCATTCAGTTGATGACTTTCTCTGCACTGACCTTCATTTTCGATGACACGAAGAGTAACAGGACCCCCAAAAGCAGATCCGCCCTCTGCAATAACAGGTTCTGCAACAACATGCAAGTGAGTTCCTTTCACTGACGCAGCACTTTGTGGTGCCGCTGATGTGGATTGCGCCGAAGAACCATCAGCGGCCTCTATGTGTACACCCACCCTCAAGTAGAGTCCACTTGCGCCTCGCACGTACGAATTTGGAAAACCCTCCGGCCTTAGTTGCTCAGGACGACTGTTATAATCCTTTCCAATATCAACAAGATTACCGCGGAGGTAGGCCTCATGAATTGGCCCAGACATTAATCTAGATTAATTTCAGCGATTAAGTTATGACGGAAGGAAAGCAGCAATAAAAATGAGATGATCTATGATATGAAAGCGACTCACCTCAGTGCACGAGTAAAAATAGCATGTGTTATCGCCTGTTTTTTTATGATCTCATCTACGCACACAACAAAAGGATGCCGCACTATTGCATGTCCGTTTTCTTGACTTTCGCTCTTATCATCATAGGGTAACTTCACTTGAGAAAAACCGGCATCTCTGAGAAAGGATGCGACGAATGCGGCACGAACGACTCGAGTGAAATTAGAAATGCCAGCGCGTCCTTCGTAAACTTTGCTGAGAAGTATTGCTTTTGTCGCTCGATACATCTGACCCCCCATTGGATGGACAAGATCCAATGCTCCGCATCCCAAAGATGTGGACGATGCACTATTATGGGATAAAAACGTGGCCGACTGATGTGATCCTAGCCATCCCGCCGACGGCAGAGGCACCGCAGACATAACATCTGTCCTCTCCAATGCGTCAATGAAATCTTTCGCTTGCAGTTGTCCTATGACAAATTCATCAATTGCGCTTGTGTGCGTTTCTGTTCCATTATTGGTAGACCGCCACAGGTGTTCGTTCCCACGGTCCTCTGGAATGCCATTGGATGTAGTGGGCGGCATTAGCGGGATAACAAATAATAAAAGTAACACAACCCAACAAATATACATCGTTCAATTGAAAGGAACTAACGAAATAATAACGCACCGATGGCAATCGCCCCTAATCCTCCACCAATAATCTCATCGTCCTCTATATTGACAAGAGGCAAGAAGTCAAGGTTGGGAGAGTTCAAACCGGAGGATATGGCATACCGCTTCGTGTAATAGAAGGAGCCTTTCCCCCCCCCTTCTCCAAATGCGCCATGGCAACGTTCGTACAAACTCATGAGGAATGATTCAATCAAAGCATGCAGATAGCCCTGACCTACATCGTCGTCGGATCCCAAAGGCAATGCTGTGCGTACCCATCCACGAATGGCATTCCTCGCTTGTAGGAATTGGAGATATTTTCCTCCTTCGTAGTATGGCAGTCGCATCCCAGGCGGCGGCAACAGCGTGCTATCCATGATGGCACCACCAAGAAAGGTGTTACACCCCCCCACTTCTGGACATCCAACCATGTTACCCCCGCAGCTATCTCCCGACCATTGCGCATAGGGGATCCATATTTGCGTGTAGGAAGAAGTGCGATAGGCGGGCAACGCCAACACGTCCCGCATAAGTGATAATGCGCGATTTGGAACTCCAATGGTCGAGGCGTGGATACTTCCCTCCAATTGTTGTCTATCTTGCAGCTTTGCCAGGGATAACTTCGGACGAAGTTGACGCTGAGGACAATAACCAGTGTCAAGCAGTTTACCAAATATGAATATGTCATTTGCATCCTCATGGATCCAACGTCGATCATCTTGCGGGGCAAAGTAGAGTTGTCGAATACCCTCTCCCAACTCATGTGCTGTTTCACGTAAAGAGAGAGGAGGATGAGAAGACGAAATTGATGGCCCGACACCTCTCTGAGCATGAATGGCATCATCCCCATCATCCATCGACAACCTTCTCCTCCTCCTCTCACTATTTGAATGGTCGTCATCGTCCTCATCACTGTCATCATCATCAGCGTCATCCTCCGACGACAATCGAAAGTATTCCGGATCAAAAAGCGTGACAAAGGGACCAACGGCGAATCCAATTGAGCGCGACGGACATGGCAGCCATGTGAGGGAGGAGAAGACGGATGTCACGTAGATGGGGCGGATGAGGTTATGGCGAAGCATTATTTGAGCCATCATTTCTGAGTTGAGTCCCGAAATAGATGAGGAGGAGGTGGAGTCCAGACCAGACGATGGTGAGATAGTACTGCTACTAATGGTTGACTTGTTGTCTGGATAGAAAAAGTCATTGATGAATCTAGCGTGACGACGGCCCAAGACGTCGGCAATGCCCCCCTCTAATGTATTCCACGCCGACTCAGCTTCTATTACTCCTTTTTTATACAACGTTGATGTCATCATCATTATAGCATCCTCCTTCTCATCATTCATCTTCTCCTCCTGCTTCATCATGAATTGCCTGAATGTATCATCATCGTCATCATCATCATTCTTCCCGAGCTGAAGAAGTATCGGATGAGACACTGACAAATTATGACCAAAATCTTCACCCGAAGCGACGGGCCACAATCCCTCGTCTTTGGTCGATGTTACCTTGATCATGAGCTCGTGTGATGCACGATGTTTGGGCGATGCGGAGTCGAGTGTTGGCAACCACGATCGTACGCCCTGATGATCGCCGTGCGTGCCGCTTGTGGTGTATACATGGGGGGTGGAAAGACATGGATGAATATTCATGGCTGGATCTCCTCTTTTCTGAGGAGGAGGAGCTATAAAGTTGATCCCACCCAGATGCAGGCGGTGGTTTATATGAGTGGAGGAGGAGGAGGTGCGTGATATCGAAAATCGAACAACAATCTTCATTGCAGCGGAGAGCGGCCATATTTCTTTCGTCTCCTCCTCTTCCGTGTTAGTGACATTCGTATTGTTCTTGGACGATGACGGCGGCAATGATGTAGACATAGTCGCGGTAGCTTCCGCCAATGATTTGGCCACTTGATCGAGACGCAGCTCCCTCCGCTTTTGGCATCTGTGGCGAATCATGTGAGCGTTGGCCTTGCTTTCAATCATCCCCTGCGCCGTTTCGCCGGCAGGAGCAGTGGTAACAGTCGAACCGCAGGAGGATGATGATAATAGCAAATCTTCCTTCCAACATCGATAGGCCTCTGCTTCCGATCCAGGTGGCCGAAGATGAAGATGATCATCATCCGCTCCGTTTTTGTTTGGTGTCACTGTTCTTGTTGAAGGAGCGATGGTAATGCGCAATTCCCCCAAGGCGCTCGATATGCTTGCAGCGCGCAGGCTGTAGGTCATACCCTTAGTGCAGCGAGTGGCGTGTGCATCCGCCTCGTATCGGCGCGTCCTTGCTTCTGTTATTGTTTTTCGTTGCTGCTCCCTGTCATCCTCCGTCGTGGCGGTGGCATCACCGTCAAGATGATATTTGCCTTCTTTGGTAGAGTTGCTATTGCTGTTGCCATTTCCGTTATTTTTTCCACCACCACCACCACCACTGCCACCATCTTCCTCGACCAGATGCAAACCAACGGCACCCGTGAGGATGGGAGCAGCGGGGGAGGGACGTGTCATGAAAATGCTGAGAGGATCAAGATGTGCGAACGTAATTGAGCGTTGGGGTAGGGGGTGCAAGCGATGTTGCTGCTGTTTCTGATGTTGTTGTTGATGACAATTAGTTTCGCCTGTCCTGGTTGCTGATGCAGGTGTTGCAGTGGTCGGTGCTTCGTCCTTGTCAACGTCCATATCATTATTGTTTTCGTCCGTCGCTGTTGACGCTGTCGCTGTTGCTGGACAGGACGCAACGGCTGCGCAAAATATCTCAACGGAGTCCACTCGGCAGCATCCATCGCGCAGGTGCAATGCTAACTCGATCGTCGACTTACCATCCCCATCGAGGGAAGTAGCGCCGGCAGTAGCAGACCCGCTCTTTGTCTTACACGACAAACTGTCGTTGGCTGGTGACATCTTGTCGTTCTCTTCATTTGTGCCACTATCATTGGCATTAGAATTGTCGTTAGATTTGGCATCAATCGCAACAATGTACATGGCAGTTTCCCCTTGGTACCCCCATCCCCTCTCTCGATCGAATGCCAGCGACAGGGACGTGCGTTGATGCAACAGTTTGATTTTGGAGGACGGGAAAAACATCGAGCGGCTACCATGCCTATGGGTGGATGCGGCAGTCGACGAGGATGCCATTTTTTGTGTCGGCCACATGAGTTTGTTTCTCTTTCGTATTAATTTTATGGTACCAAATCCCTCAAACACGATTGTACGCAGGACAATGGTAGGTATTTACTATCCTAACTACCTATTGTACCTACTGTACATTTGACCTCAATTGGCAACCCATTGGAGGAGCTTATTTCTTATTTCACTCAGCTTTTAGGAAGGCCACGACCAAACTACCAACCTTAGTAGTTTATGGCACCCCCCATTCTGTGGCTCAGCAATTGATTGATTTTCAGGGGGTTTATGGCGACATTTGGTCGATATTTCGGAGGCGATATTTTGTACATACCTACACTAAGTAGATACCACCCTTACTAACCCTTACCCTTAATATTGGACCTCCGACGCCGCACGCCGCCGGCCGCCGGCCCGTCATCATGTCATTGTAGTCATGGTTGGTGCGACGACACCGTCTCTGTCACCATGTTGTTGTTGCTTTTGTTGCCGTTGCTGCCGCCGCCACTGCCGCCACCGCCAGCGTTGTCGCCGCTGTTATTGCTGACGCAATTTCCGCTGCCATCGTTGTCGCCGCAGCCGCCGCCACACCACGATTGCTGTCGCCATCATTGCCACCGTAGTTGTTCACATCACTTCACATCACCGGGTTGTCGCTGTCGCTGTCGCCATCGCCGTCATCGTTGTTGCCGTTGCTGCCATTGCCGCCATCATTTTCACGCCTTGTAAATATCGTTGCCATTGCCATTGTTGCCGCCACTCACCGTGTCGTCTCGCTGCCCCCCCATCCTTGCCCCCCCTCCATTCTTGTTAATTGTTGAATGCCTCACTGATCTATCTTAGTGTTCTTCAACTCCCATCTCTGCCGAAACGGAGCCAACTACTTGTGCCGTGGAGGGTATCAAAGACCAAACCAAGCACAATCGTCATCGCCCATGGTGTGGGGATGGCACCTATGCAATTAGTTGGGGCATTGACATGCCACTGGCCATGGTAAGGGCCAAAGCCACTTGACACCATGGTTGACACAGTGTTCGCAAACAGTACCTACCTACCTATAAGTACGATAAGGCGATATTTTATCTTTTGCTGGTAAGGCAATATTTGGTTAATATATGGACAACAGACAGAAATATCAACAAATATAGCCTCCAAATATTGCCTTAAAAAACCCATCAAGACGGGCCTTAGTTTTTTGTCCAATTTACACACAACTCGCCTTGGTTGGGGTACGCTAAATCACTAGATAATGGCCGAATTTTGATAAGGCAAAGACAGTGTCTTCAAGTAGAGGCTATGAGCTAGTGTCGTAGCCACAATTTTCTTTTTTGTAGAGCATTCCCTTAGCCCTTGTTAGAAGCATCGCAATCAGAGTCATTGAAATGAATTTCTAAAAAAAATCTTTTTGCCGCTTCTGGGACTAAGCTAACAAAACGCTAACAAAATAATTTACACACATCTCTTTTCACAATTTGCTTAATTTTCCACATCTCTCTTCATGATTTGTGTGACCAGCATATCCTTTTCACTCATCACCGTTGTCACCATTGCTGCCTTTGTCGATCCCTTGCGCACTCAACCTGGAAGCGCAAGACAATGATGGCGGGTTAGGGTTAGGATTGACGGCGTGCCCACCACGGCCTGTCACCATGGCAGCCGCGATCAACCATTCAGGTCACGACGCGTCAACAGCCTTTTTTCGTAGTTGTGGGTTGCATCCTACATAGGAATACATAGGCTACATACTGGAAAATTGGCAATATTTTCCCAAAGAGTGAGGAAGAGCATCCTTGCCGGCATGGGAGCTGTCCGCTCGGCAGCCTCCGTGCCAAATCGGCCATTCAGCCACGTCAACCAGGCAGCCAGTGATGAACAATGATAATCAATGACTAGTTCCTGTGTGCAAGTGCATAACTATCACATCACATGAGAGCAGTGACGAGGTACACAACAACAACATGATTGCAACACAAAGTCGGCAAACAGATCATGTGCATTGAGTCAAGCATAGACACAACAACAACTACAAATATCAACATAGACATTATTAGTTATTTACTTTTAGCCAACACAGACAATTAAGTCGACAAGGGAGATCTCGTGTGCAAAGGCACGAGACAAGAGCTGTTGTGCGCATGCACATGAGCTACAGCATTATGCATTGATGCACAACATCAACTGGCAACATCAAACCATAGATGCACTTAGAGCCCCCATACTGTTGTCAAAAATAGACAACAACAGCATTTTCATCGTCAAACATAGACAATTCCATGGGTCTGCATAACTGGTAAGATGCCGTGTGCATCCTTAGGACTAGCAACACTAACACTAACATCTATTATTTGGCAATCAATCGGATAGATTAATTATGGGAGGATGGATAATTTTCCTGGAAGACCCACTCTATCTAGCTTAAGTAGCTAAAACGCTCACTTCGAAAAAAAAAATAGCTAGAGTACTTACGTAGTAAATAAATAGTCCTCTCTTTGCGCA
>JALLAZ010001097.1:0-10220 GCA_036939755.1 Stephanodiscus triporus | reverse complement strand
GGGGGCAAGCGTGGGAATTGGTAGTGTGCTCTTTTTCGTCGTCTGTCTTTGGTCCGTCAATGTCGGAAATTACCGACACACAAGTGTGCCGAAACAGTAAAAACGATGTCGCCAAAATTGGCCTGTCGGGGCAAAAATTGGCGACATTTCACCTTGTCGCCGACATGTCGCCGACATTACCAGCCAAGAAATATGTTGGTTAGCCCACCAGGGGTCACGGTGAATTTGCCCCCAATTTGGGGTTGGTAAATTCAGGTCAAACGTACAGTATATATTGGGATCGATAATAATATTGGAGTTGGCGGATAGGGCGGGCATGCATGCATGCCATGATGTGTGGCATGTTTGAACTCTAACGCTAAGAATGAGAGGAAAGGGTCCCGGCTCTGTGGACTCCCGATAAAAATAGACAGTTAGGCGCCGCGCCAAAAAAATAACCGACCACCGACACACCTAAGAGGTTGGTCGGGAGTCTCACAACAACACGCAGCTAGCCCCTACCTTCCTTCCCCCCCATCCATCTCCCATCCCCTCTCTCCTCTCCCCGTGTGTGTCTCCCCCGATAAAAAAATATCATCATGTTCATATTATTCGAGACATTGCGCGAGATGTGGCAATTGATCCTACCCCCAGCTCCACTATATTCTTCGACCACGTCGTCGTCGTCATTGTACGAACACCATCAGGTCGTGTCGGCATTGTCGGTGATCTTCTGCCGCCTCGTCGTGAAAACTGGATCACTCACGTCGACCAACAATAACAATGATGCTAAGACATCGTCGTCGTCGTCGTCGTCGACGTCACTGGGTCGTCGTTCGCGCGGTTTCGTGGAATTGGCATATCGGATAACGACTTCGGGATTTTTGGGGATCATGACATATCGGGGAAAGGTCGGATACGAGAGTGTTTGCGTGGTCCATCTGTGCAGTCATCTTTTCCCATTTGCATTCTCGTTCCTCGTCGGTCGGATCGAGATATGGCTCGAGAAAAGGAGGAGCAGTAGGAGGAGCGGCGGTAGCGGTGGTGGGGGGAGGACGAAGGAGCAGGGGGGGGAGGAGGCCGAGGCACATCGGCCCGGACGGTCGCGTTCGTCGCGCGCTCTTTTCCTCGCCACGACAATATCGACGATCATCCTCCTCCTCCTTTTCTTCCTCCTCCTCCTTTCCAATCCCTTGTCATCGCATCTCCTTGCCTTCGCCCGACTCTCACTGCCATCATCGCGCATCGTGCCCCTCTTGCTACCCCTCTCCCCTCCCGAATACGTAAATAACGCATTGCATTACATGTTCCCAGTGTCCGAGATGCATGCCGCGTACGAAGTCATCAAGACGTTTTACGACGAGAACGAAACTGATAGAGTGATGTTGAAAACGATGATGTCTCATCTATTATTCGTCACGTTTCACGTGCAGATGGGTATGGGACATTTGGGCATAGCGTTCCTGACGAAGGAACAGGAGAGGAAGAATATGCTCGTTAGGATGGACGTCCTCGACGACAACAATAACGACGATGACGATGACGAATCATCGGGAGGAGGGAAGATGAAAAAGAAGATGAAAGAGGGGGATAAGAGGAGGAGAAAGAATGCGAAGGGGGAGAAAAAGGATACGAGTCGAAACTTTCGTCGATCGGCGCCGTCGTTCATAATATTCACGGTATTGCCATACATGTTCCAGATCATATTCTTCGGTGAGTGAATAGAAAGAGAGAGAGAGAGAGAGTGGCTGAACTCCATATCCCTTTTGTCCAATCGCCCACACATAACTGAAAAAGAAAACACAAAAAAATCTAAAACAATCTCGACACACACACCCTAACACGACGCGACGAAACGAAACGAAAAAATAGGCAACCTCAACAAGTACGCCTTCGATCAAGTGCGCGATTCCATCCATCGCACCGTGCGCATACGCGAGTTGTTCGAACATGAGAGTCACCTCATGGCGGTATCGAACGATCCGCGTTCGAGCATGGACTCGTACGGAACGTCCGTCGATACCGTCGTTACGACCGTGTACGAGATATTCAACCGTAAGCTCTTCAGTCTGCCCAAATTGCTGATACTCCCGGGCGTCTTAGGACGACAGCCAGGTTTGTTAGTTGGGATATTCCCCTTCATATTCGTTACGGACTACGTCAAGGGACGGTTCGCGTCGACGGTCACGGACAGGATCGAGAGGTTCAAGGAGGAGGCGAAGGACATAAATACTAGGAGGACGAAGGTGGAGCAGTTTGACATGAAGAATGCGGAGTTGGTGAGTATTTTTTTTTTTTCACGTTCGAATGAGGGGATAGAGGTGTCGTTTCGCGACGTGGCGTTCATTGCGATATCGCGCCGCGTTGAGGTGTGTTTTGGGCGCGCGCGCCCCTTTTTTTATCGCCCCTCATCTTCCGATATTTCCCTTCTTCCCCATCCGTTTGGGGGGGTGTTTGCAGCTTCGCCGATCGGGAAATGGCGCGACCGAGTTCACCCAACGGAGGTGGGAGGAATTGACGTTGGAATATCAAGCGAATAGGGCCGCGGTATCCCTCCTGGAGCGTACCAGGGGTTACTTTTTGTGGTGAGTACGGATTTACACATTTTACAGCATACCACGACATTCGTGTGGGGATGGGGGAAGATGTCCCCTTCCATGCTCTCTTCTTCGAAAAAATGATGCAACCCTCCCCTCCCCCTCCCCGATCCAGGTTACAACGCAGTTTCATCTTCGTCGCCCTTATCGACTGTGCCTTGGCGAAGTTGTTGGCGGAGGGAACCATCGTGCTTGGCGAAATTTATGTCTTCAGCAGGGCCATAGAAGACGTCGTGGATTTGCTCCTCATCAGGAGCCGATCCGAGTCTGAATTGGCAACGCTGATGACTGAGGTGGAGAGGCTGAGATCATTGAACGGAATTTGGAGCAAGAGCAAGAAGGATCGGTTGCTGCCATGCCGTGTCCGAGGCGCAGACGGAGCCGAAAGCGCGGGCGGTGGCATCGTCTTGAAGAATGTCCAATACTCGCGAGGGACCGCCTCTGTGTCCGTGGAGCATCTAGTGATCAGACCTGGAATCTACGCTTTGACTGGAGGTAAGGAGACCTACATCATTGTTGCGGTCATTTGCGATTCTCTCGACTAACTTCATGAACCGACAACGATGATTCAGCGAATGGAAGTGGCAAGAGCACACTATTTCGTTTGCTGATGGCGTGCGACAGCAACAGCAGACCCATCGACTTGCACGAAAGCATTGAGCTTGCAACCCCAATACATCAGTGGGACCCGTCGGACGTATCATGCACAGTTCCGGATGAGAGTTGCGTGGCAATCGATAAGATCGATGAAAACGAAGTGGAGAACGAATCTAATGAGGGTCGAGTATCCATCACTTTGCCTTCTTCGGACATCGTCGAAATATCACAGAATTTTTATTGGCCGCTCTACGCGCGGCCAATTGATTGGATTTGCCAAGAACACATTACTCCCTTTTCGAACGAAATCGCGAGGGAGGCATGTACCCATAGAGTGATAGATGAGTTACAATCGCTTTCCTTCTCTCGATCTCAAGAAGACGACATGATGAATTGGTCCGATAATGACACATCTGAGGTAAGAAATTTTACGAGGAGAAATGATTCATCAGCGCAGGCGCTTGAGCTGCACGAAGAAAAAGAAGATTGGTTCAGTCAACTTAGTGGTGGACAAAAAGGAAAAGTCGAACTTGTACGGAAAGTGTTCCTGCGGAATCGATGCCCCAGTGTCCTGCTAGGTGCGAACAATTATATGACGATACTTATTTGACCTCGACTCGACTATGTATCGTAGCATTTGTCACACATCCCTCACCCAATTTCCTCCATTGTTTCAGTTGATGAGACCATGGCGCCACTGGATCCTGAAGCAAAGGGCAAAGTTATGTCCAAATTGAAAGCTTTCTGTAAAGACAGCGTTGTTCTGATCATTTACCATACGGATGTCGGTCGAGGTCCTTCTTCGTCTGATCGTACCTCCGATGAGGATGCATGCGTCCCTAGCAGCTCATTCTTCGATTATAACTTGCACGTCGTCGATAAGCATCTAGTGACCCGCCCCGTGTGTTAAATCCCAATGAGCAGAGCAGACGCTCCCAAACATTAACGATATATACAACACACGATGAAAGTTTTATGCATCTTAGGTAGCCACGGTAAACACATCGCTAATACTAAGATTAATTCTGTGCACATCATCTAGTTTGACGCCGAATGGCAACCTTTGTAAAAGAATGTGTAATGCTGTGGCACGGCCGATCATCTGTCACATTCCTCTATGTTAGGACTAAATGCTGACTCTATCTGATCGATCCACAGGACAAATTTCCCCGATACAAAGTAATGACAATGTGATACATTCGAATCCGTCGACATATTACTCCTGTACTGTACCGATGCCCTGAATGTATAATTTGATTCCTGTACCGTTCTAACGAAAAAAATATCGTAGGATGACACATGTTTCATAAACATGAAATCCAAACCCCACAAGAAGAACAAATATGCTACAACCCGCTTCACGACTGGGGCCGATCTTCACGAGGCCTCGGGTAAGTATATTTGAGGTGGACCTCCTCCTGGTTGTACATCGGCATCCAACTACCAATGTCGTAGTTGTACTGATGGTGTGGAGGAGAGATGTCAACCTCATTATCGGTGGTGTGGATCTCCTTGTACTGACGAGAGTGATGAATCAATGCGCTCCTCGTGGAATAAGCTGTCGAATTCGAGCTTTGCCCGGAAGGACCTGCGGAAGACACAGAATATGATACGGTTAACACACGAGGAAAATGATAATGAAGCAGCCGGCGTTGGCGCATCGAACGTCCAGCTTGTCTCCTCACCATATCTAGGATGAGTTTCTTCTTGGGCAGAGGACGAAACATCCTGACGCCGATCGGGCATCATCTCTCGGGGTTCCTTCGTCGACGATGACTTCATGGACCTCTCCAACTTCTGGTCGTTCTTCCACTTCTCCATCTTGGCCTTGTACATCCTGCGCTCCGCCTCCTCCCGCTCCAGGAATGGGCGCTTCTCGGCCGCTCCCGTGCCCCGCCAGAGCTCCCCCAACAGGCGGGAGATGTCGGAGTTGGGCACGTCCGGGTTCTCGCGCTGCAGCTGCCGGCGCCTGTGCTGAGCGAACATGAGGAACGCGCTCATCGGGCGCTTGGGTGCCAGCTGCGAGCGGCGGCGACGACGACAACGCGGTGTAAGAATAAGGAGAGGCGATGAGCTTGGTCGGATGATTGCAGCAAAGAGCGATTTACGTCGTTAGTGTTTTCTTCCTGCTCACCGGATCCTTCTTGGCGCGCAGCTTCCGAGCCAAGGGGCCCTTGTGAGCCTTGATTAAGGCGTCCCTCTCCTTGGCGAATCTCGTCTTTTCATTCGTGGCGATTCCCTCCCAATACGCCTTCTCTCGTGGGGGCAAACCTCGCCATTCCGCTGCCATGGCCTCGACGACGCCACTCGTTTCCTGCGTACGCGGCGTTGCCTTATCGGGGGGTGAGGAGGGTTGCCGTAGTCGTCCCAATCAACTCCGAAACGGCGGGAGGGTTCCGGACTTACCTCGTTCCTGTTGGAAATCTCCGAGCCCTTCGCCTCGCAGAAGCACATGAATGCCGACTTGGCGGGTACCGGACGGCCGCCGCCGGCGGCGGCGGCGGCGGCCGCCGACGAGGACGACGCCGAGGAGGATTCCGACGAGCCGCTCCCCACGCCGAGGAGGGAGGGCGCCTCGCCGAAGTAGGGACCGCCCCGATGCTCGGGAGAGGCGACCGTCCAACGAGGGGCCAGGTCCGACGGCATTCGAGGGCTGCGGTACGGTCCGTCGCCGCTCGCGTTCGCGGGGGGCATCATGACGCGATGGTGTTCGAACGGGCCGTCGTGGTAGTGGCGATGGCGGCTCGGAGTCTGCGACGCGTCGGCGAAGTTCGATGGGCGAGGGGATCTTCCGAACGACGACGACGACGCGTCGTCGTCTTCGTCGTCGTCGTCGTCGTCGTCGTCGTTCCTCCTTTGCCGCGCCGCCGCCTTCGAATCGTTCTTCGCGAAACTCGCTCCCTCGGCGGGAGTAGGGACATCGCAATGGGCCGCATAACCCTGGCCGAAACCCCCGCCGGGTCCCGGAAGAGGCGCCGCTTGGCCGGCCATGAGCGACGGAATCGGGGGGAGAGGAGGAGGGTGGAAGCTGCGGTGGTGGCGATCGCGGAAATATCGGTCATGTTCCGGAGAGGTTGAAGAGTACCAACTCGACTGTTCGTCGTAGTATCGAGACATTGTCAGTACACCCCACTCCTTGGTCCGATCGTCAAGCTAGAAGCTCGCTGGATGGTGTGGATGCGTTTGAATGGAGATGTCAGTCAGACAACAGAAGACATATAACGATCACGATCGTTATCGCTTACCTCGGATTCTTTTTTTTTTTTAATGACAAGGAGCGAGCCGCGAGGAGAGTATAGAGCACGAGGGGGAGGTCGTCCCACGGCGGCGGCGCGCGAGGAACCCCCCCCCCCCGGGAAGTTGTGAATCGGTCGAAAACAATCATGCCGATCAATCGTGTGGGATTCTTTTCACTGTCGATACATAGAAAATCGATACACATCAATGATTTCTCATGGTTGGTAGCGTCATCGCGTCTTCATCACGGGCCGGTGGTAGATGACGACATCGCATGTCATTGTAGTGTTTGCCGTCGCTTTTGTTCGTTGGCGACTACGACGACCCCTCGTTGCGGGAGTATATTTTTGTCGGGAGGTCGTCCCGCCCTCGAAATAATCATTATTCGTCTCATCAATTCGTACTCCACCTCTTCGTGGCATGAACACGATGTCCACGAATCAACAACGCTCGGGGGGGGGAACGAAGACAAAAAAAAACGACGACAACGGCGGCGGCGGCGAGGAGGCGAAAGGGAAGAACGTCCGGCGCCTGCCGCCGCCGCCGCCGCACCCCCCCCCCCCCGTGACGCGCGCGAGCCGCCGCCATCCGCGCAGTCCAGTCAATTCCATCATTTGCGCGCGGCGGTGGGAAAGGACTCGCATACTACCGCGCTTAAATCAATTGTCGCCTTAGCTAGCTAAGGGTTAACTAAGGGTTGGCTAAGGGTTAGCTAAGGGTTAGGAATTACCTAGCGTAACAAGCCTCGTTGACGTGTACCAATTCCATTTTCAATTTTCAGAGACTTGCGCGAGGAGTAGGAAAGCGTGACGGACAGACTCAAGTTTTTCGTGTGAGAGCGAGATGATTTTTAAGATTAGCAAGCCTCGTTCGTAGCCATGTACTAATTCCCAGTTAATTCCTAACCCTTAGCTAACCCTTAGTTAACCCTTAGTTACCTCCCAACGACAATTGATAAAAGGGTGGTAGTATTTCACCCGCTACTTGTTAGGGGGTCTTGTACTACTACTACTTGCACGACGAGGACAATGTCCACCCAACGGCGGGCCGCAATGACGAGAATGAGATCGATGGCGGGGGGAGGGGAACAGAAGAGATCGTCGTCGTCAAGGCGCGGCAGGGCGCGTGATGGCGGCGGTCAACGGATCGGCCCCCTCCATCCTCGTCCTTTGCCCGATGAGGGAATTGGCCACACAGACTTGCGACATGTTCAGCAACATGATCTCCTGTCTCGACGGTGATGGCAGGATCGCCATGTGCGCCGTGATCGGCGGCGGACCGTCGGCGGCGGCGTGGAATACGACGACATCAACGTGATGTGGCGACGCCAGGACGACTATCGGATTTTCTTGGTTCGTTGTGTTGTCACGTCGCAGATGAGTCGATCGTCACAGAAAGGGGGACGCGATCGACGAAGATAATGGCCGCATTGTCGTCGGCCGCCCCGGGGGAATGATGGCCGCTGCGATCGTTCTCGCCCGGGCGGGAACGAGGAGAAGGAGGAGGAGGAGGATGGGGGGGAGGAGGAGGAGGAGGACGCCCGTTTCACAAATGCCGATAGCAGACCAGATGGGGGGTCGTTGCACGACGTAAGCCTGGGGTTGAATGCCCTCACGGCGCTGCCGTTGGAGACGGATCGACCTCCTCGACCCTTGACTCTTGCCCTCTGACGAATCGGATCGCCGTCCCCCTCCTCCTCCTCCTCCTCCTTGTCCTACGGCGACCGCCATTACAATGATGACAACAACGGGAGAGGAAGAGGAGCGCGACAACGCACATGGCGGGAGCGAGGAGGATCAATTTGGTCAACTTCTCCACCTCTTTCTTAATGATATCAGAAAAAAGAAAGAAAGAAAAGAAGTTGCGTCGGTTCATTGTACTACGATTCGATCAGGCTAAACAACAATCAACATCATGCAATGGAGTATGCCGACTAGCGGTACTAGTATCCCGTCCGCCTGAGCGGGGGGGGCATGTCCCCTCTCCATCGTACTATTTGTAGGGTGCGCCGTGGTGTGTGTCGTGGCCATTCATCTGCGCCACAAGGACTACCATGACGACGACGATTACGATGATGACGGTGGCGGGGAGGGATCATCCCCAAACCGTCGTTGTCGTCATCCAGCGCGTAGGCCCGCGGCCGACAACGGGAGGGGGTGCGATGAGGCATGGCTCTCGGTGGCAAGGACGGGACTGCCGCCGCCACCGCCGACAACGACGACTGTCTCATTGTCAATGAAGTTACGCTGGCTGAACCCCACCACGATACTGACGTTGCCGGGACAGTCTTCACCTGGGCATTGATATGCGAGGGGGCCACGGCCGAGGAGACCGGCAACTATTGTCTGGAAACGGCGGATACGAACGATAATCGAATGCAGCCGGCAGTCGCGACGGAGGTAAGTATGTCAGAGGAGGATGAGGGGCTCTTCTGGGAGCCGTTCTCCTCGTAATGTTGATTATCTAGAGCAGATGAAAAATAATGTATGATGGAAATAAATTATAATTTGTAAACAGAAAATTTACTGGGGAATCATATCATTACTCTTCGTCCGACGACGCTTGTCGCAGCCCCTTTCTTCTAGACTGCATGAGCAACATGATCTCTAAGATCTGTTTGGCATGATAGGGACTCCATTGACTCCAGCACCCCCCGACTCATCCAGTGCATCTTTCAGGCCATTCATGTTGAATGAGTTGTCATTGGCGTGTCTCCCGGCGCATTAAAGCACACTTTGCAACGAGGTGATGATACGTGCGCGTATGCGAGAGGGACATCAACCTTCATTGCACTCATGAGCGGGCCTTGGAGCTGAATATGGAGTATTCCAATAGGAGCAGCGCCTTTTTGCGAGTGAAATAGAAGCTGTTCACAAATATTGTTAAGAATGATGGAAAAAATGCCATCAAGACAAGTGGAACAAAGCCTTTGATGAATTGGTGAAGTACCACTCCATCCACAACAACTGCAACATCCCTTGCAATGTTCCTCATCTTGGTGAGTGGTTGAACAACCAGAGACGATCAAAGAAGATTTACGATGCTGGCAAAAAGTGTGGTCTTACTGTCAAGAGGATTAACAACATGAACACTCTTGGGTTTGAGTGGAGCTTGAGCCCTTGAGATGGGGAGGAGAGCGCTGGGTGGCAATGACAGCGACGGCAATAAGAAGTAAACGATGGATCGGCAGTCAAGTGTATAAAAGAAAGCGATGTGACTGTAGTGTAGATTTCACGATAATTTTCTTAATTTATAGTCGTTGTTTGAGCTCAGCTTTCCACCAACCACCTTGTCTGTTTTTGCCGATTCGTCGACGGGATCATGTCCTCGAGAAGCCAACTCGCCTATAGCAGGCTCCGAGTTCACATCTACGTCACGAGGCAGCGCTAATTCAATAGGATGCGCGTCGCAACTCTCATCTTCGGCCGGCATGAGGGGGGAGGATTCGTGTTCTTCTTCCCCGCAATCATTTCTATCAGGATGATCGTCCATCCCGAGCATCCCGCCGACCTCGTCGGCGGCAGCTGAATTGTCATTCGAGGAGGCGGCGGCGGCCGCGATGACGTCGGTGGGCAAGAAGGCGTCGTCGGCGGCGGCGGTCTTCTCGCTGTCCTTGCCGATGTCGTCGGTTGCGGCGATCACCCCTCCCAATCCCGCCGCGTTGCCATTCATCCACTCGACAAAGGAGTCCATTCTATCGTCGTCGATTCCGGCGTCGGCAGCGGTGTTCTCGTTGCCCCCGCCAACGTTTTTGGTCGCGGCGATTGCCCCTCCCGATCCCGCCGCGTCGGCGTCATCTTCCAGCTGCTC